>NDXB01003251.1:9326-19773 GCA_002631895.1 Agapornis roseicollis | reverse complement strand
TTTTTTTTTTCCCCCTAAACTGGGTTTTGGCCATTTCCAACCCATTTTTGCCAAATTCTAACTCATTTTAACCCTTTTTTTGGCTGTTTCTAACAAATTTATGCCAACTTCTAAACCATTTTAAGCTTTTATTTGCTGTTTTGAAACTCTTTTTGCCATTTCTGACCCTTTTTTGGCTACTTCTAACCCATTTGAAGCCATATTTTTTCACTTTCCACCTCTTTTTGGCCCATTTCTAACTTGGTTTAAGACACTTTTTCTCACCCATTGCTGCCCGTTTGCCAGCAGTTTTAAGCCATTTGTGACCATTTCTGACCCATTTTTGGCCATTTCTATCCAGATTTATGCCATTTTTATCCATTTGTAACCCTTTTATGTCCAATTCTAACCTGTGTTTAGCCATTTCAACCATTTCTGAAGCATTTATCTTCATTTGTGTTCAATTTTTTGCCACTTCAAACATATTCTTGCCCATTTCTTACCCGTTTTAAGCCATTTCTTTCTGTTCCTAACCCATTTTTCCCTATTTCTAACCTATTTTAAGCCATTTTTTCTCTATTCCTAAAGAGTTTATGGCCATTTCCATCCAATTTTTCCCTATTTCTTACCAGTTTTAAGCCATTTTGTCAATTTCTAAGCCATCTTTCCCATTTCTAACGGATTTAAAGTTTTCTTTTTTTTCTATTTCTGAACAATTTATGGCCATTTCTGTCCCATATTTGCCCNATTTCTATCTAATTCTTCCCATTTCTTACCAGTTTTAAGCCATTTTGTCAATTTCTAAGCCATCTTTCCCATTTCTAACCGATTTAAAGCTTTTTTTTTTCCTATTTCTGAACAGTTTATGGCCATTTCTGTCCCATATTTGCCCACTACTAACCCGTTTTAAGCCATTTTTGCCCATTTCTTACCCATTTTTACCACTTTTTACCTGTTTCCATCCAATTTCGGTCCATTTCTTTTCCATTTTTGACCATTTGTAATGTGTTTTAAAATATTTTTTTTCCTTTTCCAACCCTTTTTTGACCATATTCATTGTGTTTTAAACAATCATTTTGCTTTTCAAACCCATTGTTGTCCATTTCTGATCTCATTTTAGACATGGGAAGCCTAAACACCAAGTAACTAAAAGGGCCTCAAAGGCAAGGATAGGTGAAAAAAAGAGGAATGAAAAAGCAAATGAAAACAAACACGCGTCAAGAGAACCAGGAGCGGCAGAGCAGACGGTGGTGACAAATTCCTACCGAGCAAACCCAAAGGGATAAAGGTGAACCCGTCCGAAGCAGTCTCGAATCAAAGTTCCCTTAGAACCAGAGCCCCGAATCCCCCGCCCGCAGCTGGTGTCGTCGGAGGATGGAGACGGGGCGGGGAGCGACCTCCGCTCCGCCCGTTACCGCCGCCGCCGTACCGAAAGGTGAGCGTGCGGCGCCACCACGTGTCCAAAGGTCGGTACTGCAGGGGGCGGAGATGGGGGGGGAGGCACCGCGTAGCGCAGAGCGGGGCTCGCTGCTGCCGTCTTGTGGCCAAACCTCGGTACTGCAGGGGGCGGAGATGGGGGGGAAGGCAAAGGAGCGGCTGAGCGCAACGCTCGCTGCTGCCATGCGGCGGCCAAACCCGTGTACTACAGGTGCGGAAGCCGCAGCGCGGCACCGCCTTAAGCATTGAGGAGCCTCGCAGCCGCTCCCATTGGCAGAGGAAGGAGGGAAAGAGGGAGCAGTGGAGCCATTTATGGCCGTTTCTGTCCCGTATTTGCCCATTTATTAATAGGCGAAGACGTTTTGCGGTTATTCTGAAACCATTTTAAACGCATTTTTTCAATGCTAAACAATGTTTGGCCGTTTCGAACACCATTTTTGCTACGTCAAAACCAGTTTTTGCCATTTTTTGCCACTAATTGCCAATAACTGAACCCCGTTCGGCTCATCCGTCCCAGCACTCCTATTGGCTTCCAATCCCTTTCGGCACCGGCGCCCCCACGGCTGCCATTGGCTGAGGCGCCTGTCAGTCACGCCAGGACCCACCCCCTTTCGGCTCCGCCCCCCTCCCCCACGTTTCCCATTGGCTGAGGCTCCTGTCAGTCACGCCGGGACCCGCTCCGCTTCTCCCCCGTTTCGGCACCGCCCCTTCACGGCTCCCCCCGCCCTTACCGGACTCGGCCGTTGTTCACGTGGTGCCTGCCGGCTTCCGGTGAGCAGCGGCCGTCGCGGCTCTATTAAATAGCAAGGACAGCTGAAGACAAACATGAATGAAAAAGAAAACAAATAAAAACGCGTAAGGACAATAAAAAGCAAACGAGAAGAAGGTGGTTATCGACTCCGACAGAGCAAGCACTAAGGGATAAAAGTGAACAAGCCTGAAAGAATCTCCAATAACAGTTCCCCCAGTACCTGAGCCCCAGCCTGGAGGTTGCAGAGCCTCTTCCCAAACATGCAAACCCAACAGGGTTTCTCTCGAAGGCATCACCTGCACACACAGAGCTCCTAAACCCCGTTGGGCCACCAACTGTTGTAGTTTGAACCCAGCCAGGCAGCACGTTCACCCACTCAACCCCCCTCCCCCTTTCCTCCCCACTCACAGAGGAGCGGGAGGGAAGATGGGCAGAAGAACTCCCACTGGTCAGNTTGGAACGTATCTTGAGCTTTGAAGAACAATGTCTGTGTTGTAAGTCTGTGTTGAGATGACAGGATTCAGTGATTTAGTAACCCCAATAAAACAAATTGCTTCACAGCATCTTTCAACTTATCAGTTAGTTTGTTAGTTTGGAAGCAGAGCCTCCCAAACATCTGCTGGGTTGGGATACTCCTCGTTTGCCGTCCTGTAATAAATGTTGCAGGAAGGTCACACTGCCTTGAATCCTTGCTAGTTGACTAGATAGTTATAGATATGGCTGGTTTCATCCAACTGTGCCAAAGGTGGAAAGCACACTGTGAGGAAGACTGCTTACTTCATCTTGAAGACCCCTGCCCACAGGAGGAAGACTCATTTGCTTCATCCCAAGACCCTCACCCGTGGCCAGAGGGGAGGCACTGTGCAGATGAAAAGGACCTTCCAGCTCATTATAATATGAAGTGGGGGTAGATAATGAATATGTATAGGCATATCGAGTGACCTAATGCATATGTATAACTTAAGAGAGTAAATGGAAAGGGAAAATGAGCCTGGGGTGTGCACTGTGGCAGAGCAGAGGCTCCCCATGCACCCAGTGCTGCTTTGCTTATTGCCTCTCAGCCTAAATTGATTGAACCTAAATAAATCTTGCATTTATTAAGAATTGGGCTTTTACCTTTTACAACAATGGCATAGAAACCCGCTCCAAAACACATACCCCTGAGGGTTTACCTCAGCATGGGCTCTCGGTTTTCCAAACACCTGACATGGCATTGGGTGAGATACAGCGGTGGATGAATTTAAGGAAATCCAGCACCAAACTGGTGCCTGGGACCAGCTGGAGTACCAAAACAATGCAGTCAATACAGATCAAACCACTTCCTGTGGTTCCAACATCTCCTGTGGCATTTCAGTCGGAAAGGATTGCTGAAACTGGCAGCTTAATGGGCTTTAGAGGGACAGTATGCATATGGGGACATTGCAAACGCTTGTACTTATATTAGAGGATTAAACAAAACAAGAGGGAGGGAAATAAACCCTTTGTGAGGGTAATTAATCATGAGGCTCAACAAGAAGATTACAGTTGAGCAGTCCCATGTCTTCTGCACGGCAGAGCACGGACCCTGCAGCCCCTGTCCTGCTCCCTTCCTGCTGGGTAGGAACACCATTCCTGGGCCATGCAGGCTGGTACAAGCCTCTCCAAGAAGGAGACATGCAGCTCAGAGCCGAGCAGACACACAGGAGATGCCAACCCTTCACTGCCATGTGCTGGTGAATTGCCATGCGCCCCCCCCAGGCACAGCACCACCTCCAAAACCTACCTAACACCTCCAAACCCTTCCAACACCCCCAAAGTGCCTCTGACACCTCCAAAACCCGTCAGCACCTTCAAAACCTCTCCAACATCTCCAAAACCTATCCAATGTCCTCAAACCCTCTCCAAGACCTCCAAACTCCTTCCCAAACATGTCTACACCCCCTCTGACACCTCTGACACCTCTTCACCACCTCAGAAACCCCTCCACTTCCCAAACCTCTCCAACATTTCCAATACCTCCAAACTCCCTCCAGCCCCTCCAAAACAGCTCCATCCCCCCCGAAATGCCAGGCTGAGATAAGCTGTGCGCCATTGACAGCGGCTGGAACGGCCTCCAGACGCTGCCTCAGCGAGGGTTACATGGAGATGCTGCAGCAGTGCGGGCAGAGGGCAGGTTCCCATGGTGACCATTCAAAGGATAATCTCCTTAACCCTGTATTCCGAAAGGGTGTTGTCAACACGTGCTCCAAGGTGCACGTTGCCCACTGAGAAGAGACTGCTGCAGGACACGTTCCTGCTGAGCTGTGCACCCCTTGCCTCTGAAGCCGCAGAGATCCGCTCCTTCCTCCCCTGTGGAGTCTGGGATGGTTTGTGCTTTCTGGCTCTCCAAGAGAGGAGCGGCTCCAGCTCCTAGGCTGGGGCTGGAGGGATCTGGTGTGCAATGACCAAAAGAAAGAAGGGAAACCTGTCAAAATGCTGGAACTTCACAGGGAGCTTTTCTCTATTCATACTGCCCTGCAAAACCCAAGCTGTGGAACACTTCTAGCACAGGATTTGGGGCTGACACCAAGCCCTGAACTTTGCAAGCTGTTGTCCCAGGTTTAGAATCATAGAATCCCAGACTGGTTTGGGTTGAAAGGGACCTCAAAGCTCATCCAGTTCCAAACCCCTGCCACAGGCAGGGACCCCCTCCACCAAACCAGGTTGCTCCAAGCCCCTGTGTGCCTTGAACACTGCCAGGGATGGGGCAGCCACAGCTTTCCTGGGCACCCTGTGCCAGCGCCTCAGCACCCTCATTAGGGTCTTTATAGCTCTCACTCTCCTTCTCATGCAGGTAGGGACAACTCTCTTGGGTTCACATGCTGCCTGGCACAAGAGGGACCTGAACTTCATCAGGCTTGAGAGATTTTGTTGAGCATCCAAGTATTCACCACTTCTCCCAAGCCTTGTAAAGGAACAACTTTCCACTAAAGTCTAACTGCCACCTGCCTCTGGAATGAGGGACATAAATGCAATTTTATTGCCTTTAAAATGCCAGAGACCTGTGTCCCCATGCTGGGACCATCCACTCCAGCCAGGGTGGCTGTGGTGGGCAAGGGACTTCTGTGGCCACCACAGCTCCTGGCCAGGTCCTCCTGAGCACTCCTGGGAATTCATCCGGCTCTGTTCGGGCTCTTGAACGCTTTGTTTGCAGCACACTGATTATCTCTGGGAATGGCTTCCCAATCCCCACTGAAAGACAGCTGCTCAGTATGCCAGGACAAAACAAGCCCATGGGTCCAGGGTGCTGAGACACAACAGGAGGTCCCCAAATAAACAGGCATGGGGGAAAGCACAGGCAAGACCATGCTTCAGGCAGGCCTTGCAGGTCTGGTGTTTCGTGTGCATTGGAAAGAAAGGCCTGGAAATTCATCCTGGTGTCCAAATCATCATTCCAACAGCTTCTCTCCATTCAGCCCATTAACCAAGGCATTAAATTTTAAGCTTTTCTGTTGCTCCTCACAGCATGTTGCTGGTGAGTGGGTGCCTGGGTGGGTGCCAGGGCTTACTGACTCCCCATGGCACCATACCCATGTGGAGTCTTGTAGAAGAATGGCTGGCTGAGCATGGACATGGACGGTATGTGGAGTTATGCAGTTAACTCCAGAAGGACTGCACATCCCAGGCATGGAGCTGGCTGAGTAAATTAACAAACTGACCTTGGATGCAAGACAAAGAGGCAGCTGGCTAGGGAGGAAGAGCGACAACAGGACATCAAAATAGAAACCTGCTTACTGCAAGTACCAAGCCCTGCTGATGCAGAGATACACATGGACATTCCAGCTTAGCCAATTGCTATGTTAGAATAGGCAAGTGGACAGGCACTTCTAGCCAATGGAAGCAGTATTACTAGCGTGTGAACTGATGTGTGGGGTATAAATATGGGAGGCTTGAGCAATAAAGCAGAGCAAGAATTTTAACTCCTATTGAGTGGCGTCTTGACTCTGGCCGATTCTCCGACGACATGCAACAGAGTCTGGCTGTGATGTGGGTACCTGCCTGCATCCCATGGCCAGGAGAGGGGCTCCCCTCTACCGGATTCCTGCAGGATGCTGATGTTTCTCCTAGCTCCCAAGGACCAGCGTGGCAGCAGCATACTGCAACATACTGCACAGCCCCATTGTCCTGGAGAGATGTCCCTGCCACCGTGCCACCGTGCCCTGCTGATGGGGACATGCTGCGAGCTCATGAGGGGAGGGAGAGCACAGCACCGAGCTGAGCTGGGCACTGTGCTGGTAGGAGAACTGCCGGCCTTGGCCGTGCCAAAGTTCCCCTTGGAGCAAGCATATCATACCAGGATAGGGGAGAGCAGGGCCATGCTGCGCCGTGCCAGGGGAAGGCTGCGTGCACACCAAGTGTGCATCCAGCAGGTGCTTCCCTGGCAGAAGCTCTCCAGAGTGCAGGGTGGGCATCCAGTGCCATGCTGAGTGGTGCTGGTGTGCCCATAGGAGCAGGACTGTTGGCCATGACCCCATGGCGTTCCAGAGCCATCCTGCCAATCCTGCTCACCCAAAGAGGGTCCCTGATGGACTCTGCTGTCACCTCTGGGGCAGGCACTGGCTGGGGGTTACCAAGGAGGGTCACCAGGCTGCTCTTGGCAATGGCACTGCCACTTGCCTCTCCCTCCCCAAAGCTCCTCTGCCATCCATGCTACTGAGCCCCAGCCAAGGCAATTGTGCCAGTGCCAGAATGAGCCAGGCAGCCGGCAGGGATGTGAAGCGTGAACACTGGCACACATTGTGCCCAACTGCTCCTTGGTGGCACTGAGCCACTGCCAGCTCCTGTCCCTTGCTGCCATCCCTGGAGTAAAGCTCCCCCCATGGCTGAGAGCCCCCCCAAGTGCTGGATGCCCATGGGGAGGTCAGGGGTGGTGGTGCTGCTGGGATGACAGCCAGGCCGGGCTGGGACAGTCTGAACTGTCTGTGCTTCCTCCTGGGGTGTGAGGAACTGTAGGATTTGTTTTGGTGTTAATCATGGGGTTTGGAGCCTTGATTCCCGTGTGTTGCTGCCAATGAGCTTAGCACTGGCTGGGACAGCACTAGGAGGTGGTGGTGGAAAACTGGGATGGGAGAGGAGCCTTGGGTGTGGGTGCTGCTGCATGAAGAGGGGTACAGAGCACCCCAGGGGCTGCCTTCTCACATCCTGACTCAGGGTTGGAGGCAACTGCCTGCATCCAGCCTGTGCCGGGCCACAGGCAGCACGAGCTTGGCATTCCCAGCTGGTGAGGGGCAATATGGTGGCCCCAGATCCTGTGTGGAAGCCATGCCCCTCCCCCAGGGATGGGACAGCAAGGGATAGACACCAGTGACTTGTCCCAAGAGACTTCTCCCCGTGCTGCCTGATTCAACGTGGGCTGCATGGCTGAGGATCCCCTGGTTTGGCACCAACCTCTCCCTGCCAGCCTTGTCCCAGGCCACTGCCCCTTGTCTGCTACCAGCCCCTGGGGATGGGGTCACCGCCATCGCCTGCCGCCGCCGGCACAGACGCACCCGGGCCGGGGGGGTGCAGCCAGAGGGACCCTCGGGGTGCTCCCCACTCCACCACAGCCCCACCCCCGGCCCCGCGCTGTCACCCCGAGGCACCGGTGGGTGCCGGAGGCAGCGTGTCTGTCCCCATAGATGGTGCCAGGAGAACGGGCTGCGAGCGGCGGGCGGGACAGGGTGATGGGGTGACGGGTACCCGAGGGATGGGGTGACGGGTACCCGAGGGATGGGGTGCCGCCCTGCCAGGGCAGGCCCCATGCATCCCCCCCGCGCTCCCAATTCAACCCCGTTTGTTGCTTTGCCCCCGCTTGGTGATTGACGCACAAGCAGCGATTCAGCTGTGCCTGAGGCTCCAGACCCAGATGAAGTGTGTGAGGGGGGCAGCGCCGTGTACTTGTCACACCCCCAAATCCCACCCTCCCATGAAGAAACCCGTTCTGCTTCGTTTCAGAAGGAACCCGTTCCGAAGGAAACCATTCTGCTTCCTTTCAACCCAGTAGCTGAATAGTCATCATTATGCTCCAGAGTCAACACCATGTCCTGGCTCCCTGTGAACTGTGCTACAGGACCTGACCTAGGCCATGCCGGGGGCTGAACGCTGTGCCCCCTACTCGGCTGGCTTGGGTCCATCCTGTGCCCCCAGGAGCACAGCACGGGCCCTGGAAGGCTACAAGGAAGTGGACAGCCCCCAACAGTGGCTTGGCACGTTCCAACCACACAGCCAAGGTGCAGATCGTGCCCCACAGCGCGATAAAGCACAGCTGTCTGCAAAGGAGCCAAAGGGGACACACAGCACGTTACCACCTTGGTGTGTTTTACCACAAACCATGCGCAGGAGGAGAGCGCCGCCTTGGATACAGGAGGAGAGCGCCTCCTAGGTCGCGCCCCCTAGGTGGCAGGAATAGAGCGCCCCCTAGGTGGCAGAATGAAAGTAAGGCTTAGGGGGCCAGAAGGAGAGCGCCCCCCTAGGCGGCAAGATGAGAGCGCCCCCTAGGTGGCAGGAGGAGAGTGCCACCTCGGATACGGAAGGAGCGCGCCCCCTAGGTGGCAAGATGAGAGCGCGCCCCCTAGGTGGCAAGATGAGAGCGCCCCCTAGGTGGCAGGAGAAGAGTGACACCTCGGATACGGAAGGAGCGCGCCCCCGAGGTGGCAAGATGAGAGCGCCCCCTAGGTGGCAGGAGGAGAGTGCCACCTCGGATACGGAAGGAGCGCGCCCCCTAGGTGGCAAGATGAGAGCGCCCCCTAGGTGGCAGGAGAAGAGTGACACCTCGGATATGGAAGGAGAGCTTCTTTCCTGTGAGGGTGCTGAGGCACTGGAATGGGTTGCCCAGGGAGGTTGTGAGTGCTCCATCCCTGGCAGTGTTCAAGGCCAGGTTGGATGAAGCCTTGGGAGCCACGGTTTAGTGTGGGGCTGGAACTGGATGATCCCAAGCCAAGGCACTCAATAACAGCAAAGCAGCGCCACCCTGCTCACCATATGAATGGCTATAAAGTGTCCCACTTACTTTTCCTCATCCCCAGGCTACAGTTCAAACCCCTTCCTGCTATCCTGATGCTGTTCCCTACCCCTTACAACCCAAACCTGGCCTTTTTGCCTGGTTTTTCTGGTGTCACAGGTCTCAAACCCAACTTACTGCTCAGGACTCTCACACTGAGCACCTGAGCACTGACTGCAGCCACCCAATTCATTTGCAACACCTGCAGGAACAGGAATGAGAGAAAAGAAAAAGAGCAAACCCCAAAAACCCAGCCACACAACAGTCCATAAACAGATCAAGAGAGAACGAAGCTCTGAAATATTAACTCCATGCAGACTGGAACCCACAACCTCTCTCTACAATTTAGACTTTTAAAAGGGGAAATGTACAGGCTGAAGATGATTCTTTTACTTCTCCCTGCCCAAAACCTCCATTTCTTCAGCAGCCTCCACATCCCAAACCTACATTAACATCACACATTGGTCTGCTTTAAACGCAAGCATGGCACTTAAGTTTAACAATGCACAGACCCAAAGGCACCTTTCAGGAACACTCATAAGCACATCACTGGTATGTGTTCTCAGGAACCACAACCATGACCTCTACATGCAAAATGAAACAGAAACAAAACCCAAGTAATTATAATATCAACTGAAACCAACCTCTGGCATCACTTCTGTGGGTGAGAACAACCAAAGCAACCTCCTTCGCTCAACAGCACAAGTAGAAACAGCACCTCAAAAAGACCCACAGCACAAAACAGGTTATGGATGCACGCACACATCAATACCAGAGCAGCTGAACACAAGGAGCTCAGAAAACACCATTTTAAAGCACCCACTAAACTACAAGCAAATCACCAACCATGAAACCCACACACAGCCCCCAAGCCCCTTACCTTGCAAACCCCACATCCTTATGGAACTGCTGCCCCGGAAGGTCTGCCTTTTATACCCCCAGGCATTCATTAACCCTGTATCTCCCATACCCCCCCATAGCACAAACAGCACCCCCAGGCATTTATTAACCCTGCACTTCCAGGAGCATCCCCCCCAGCACAGACAGCATCCCCAGGCCTTTATTAACCCTGCACCTCCCACAGCCCAGACAGCACCCTCACTCCTTTATTAACCCTGCACCTCTTATAGCCCCCCACAGCACAGGCAGCACCCCCAGGCATTTATTAACCCTGCATCTCCCATAACCCCCTCCATAGCACAGGCAGCATCCTAAGGCCTTTATTAACCCTGCATCTCCCATACCCCCCGCACAGCACAGGCAGCACTCTCAGTCCTTTATTA
>NDXB01003250.1:0-48170 GCA_002631895.1 Agapornis roseicollis | reverse complement strand
AATGGAATGGGCTTTTATCATGTCCCCATTTCTCTTTCTGTTAACATACAACATGCTTCTACTGGGTAAAAAAAAAAAAAAAAAAAAAAAAAAAAAAAAAAAAGTAAAAAAAAAAAAAATAAAAAAAAAAATGGTCAATTCATAATTCCATGATTTTGAGCAATTTATAATAGTAAATCAGTGAAGGTATTTGTGGTGTAGCAGAGGATGTGAAGAACAATACAACTTGCAATCTTTTGGTAACTAACACTATTAGATATGTGACAAGACACTGGTCAGTATTACATCAGTGTTGCTTGGCTACAGAAGTCAAAGAATGGGATTTATTAACATTATGCAACAAGAAATAGTAAGAGCTGAAGCACAAGGAGCACAACTGAGGAACCTGAGGAAGGATAGCCACGTAACAGGCAAAGCACAGAAGGATGACTTGTTGGTGCAAGAGGGAAATGGAAATGGTGAGAAGTTGTTCTTTGAGTCTGAGCTGATCTGTGGGTTTGGGGGGAAACATGGAGTGGGTTGTAGATAGAAGGAGGAAGATGCACTGTAAGGCTGTAGGCTGGAAGTTTAGAGACACTTTTAACTCTCAGGGAAATCCAAAGCTCACAAGTAGTATGAAGAAGAGAAAACAGATGATTTGGGTGAATGATGATGATGACTAGAAAAGGGCACGGAAGAGTAGCTGCTGGAGAAAATTATGTACTGGTGTTTTTCCTGACTTTGGGTGAATTTGGCTTGGAAATAGTAAAACTGCTGCAAGTAGCACTTCTCAGATCTTCCCCCTATAGGAAGCACAATGCAAAAGTTCATGACAGACCTGTATCTTTTATATTATGATTTGTTAGTAACTTTAAAAAAAAAAACCAAAAAAAACCCAAAAACCGACCCCAAACCATCCAAATCCAAGGTTTTAGGTAAAATTCAGTGGCAAAGAAGTAAAATGCAGTGATAGCCTCTCGGACAAAAAAAAAAAATACTTCTTATAAATGCAGAAACAAGACTTGGCTTGTCATGAAAAGGCTGAGTTTTGGTGGATGTAGGTTTTTTGTTTTGTTTAGAAACTAGCTAACCCAAAAACTGTTAAGTTTGAGAATGTAGTTCAACAGAATCATGAGAACTGTATTTCGCTCAGTGGGTGACCTGTTGCAAACACATTCAGCATGAGATGGAGGCTCATCTTTTCTTACATCCCCTGAGTATGAATAGGGTTATCCAGGGAAGGAATATTTCTTATCTACTGAATGAAGGAAAATTCATTCATATTATTAAATCTCAGCTGCATAAGAAGCTATCACAGAATTTTCTCTCATTCATCTGTCTTATATGGTTTTCCAAACTGCTAATGATAATTATCTAAGTATCTTCACTTGTTCCTAATGGAGTTACACCACCATGATGGAAAAGTGCTGTGCTTGTTCAAGAACAAAATGTTTCATTTGCTTCTAGCTCTTTTACTGTTATAGTGCATGTAGAAAAGATGCTGGTTTTGTAGCTTTCAGATGAATTTGTTCTCAAATTCCTGGTCTCATCTGTATGAAGTTGCTCATAGAAAATAACAATGAATCATTAGATTTGTCTAGCTATGTTACTATTTGCAGTGGATCATGATAACACCGTTACATGTTAGGTCTATCACGATTGTTTCAATAATTGTTTGTCACAGGATCAGATGCATTAGCTATTAATAGCACTGTCAAATCAGTTATTTGATTTCAGTTAAGAGAGAGAAGTGATCTCTAGGTCTTAGTGATTTGAAAAAAAACTTGATTGCTAGACTGAAGCTTTGGTAACTACTGGAGCTCTGTTATTGGAATCATAGAATAGTTAAGGTTGGAAAGGACCTTAAGATCATCTAATTCCAGCCCCCCTGCCATAAGCAGGGACACCTCACACTAAACTGTGCCACCCAAGGCTTCGTCCAACCTGGCCTTGAATACGGCCAGGGATGGAGCACTCACAACCTCCCTGGCCAAACCATTCCATTGCCTCACCACCCTAACAGGAAGAATTTCTTCCTTATATCCAATCTAAACCTCTCCTGTTTGAACCCGTTACCCCTTGTCCTGTCACTACAGTCCCTAATGAACAGTCCCTCCCCAGCATCCCTATAGGCCCCCTTCAGATACTGGAAGGGTGCTATGAGGTCTCCATGCAGCCTTCTCTTATCCAGGCTGAACAGCCCCAACTTTCCCAGCCTGTCTTCATACAGGAGATGCTCCAGACCCCTGATCATCCTTGTGGCCCTCCTCTGCACTTGTTCCAACAGCTCCATGTCCTTCTTATGTTGAGGACACCAGAACTGCACACAACACTCCAGGTGAGGTCTCAGGAGAGCAGAGTAGAGGGGCAGGATCACCTCCTTTGACCTGCTGGTCACGCTCCTTTTGATGCAGCCCAAGATACGATTGGCTTTCTGGGCTGCAAGTGCACACTGCAGTCAGCTCATGTTCATGTTCTCATTGACCACCTGCTTTCAAACCACAGTTAGACACATATGAAAAACAAAGTCCTAGTGAGTACTTCCCAATGATGATCTGATCATTTTAAAGTTAAGTGTTTTTAGTAAAGTATATTTGACAAATAAGGATTCCCTAATCGCTGTTTTGAAATCTTGTTTCTAAATTCCTAACTTCCTCAGGAATATGATTAGGTAAATCAAATTCAGACTTCATTGCTTTGGTTAGTATTTTATGGATTGTACAAATCACTGAAATAAGCTTCTAATTGTTGCCATTTCCTATATACATTCCTGGCTTTCAAATAGAGAGCTCTAACAATATTCTTAGCAGGTCCTGGCAAATTATTATTCATGGAAACAGTACTGTGCATAGAACATTTAAGTCAAATTATTTTTATTTTAACCTGAGTAGATGCTGATCACTGTAGTATAAGTTAATACAATTAAATTCTAGCAGGCCAATTAAGAAATGCCAGTGTTTTCCCAATCTAAGCATACTGCTAGGGCTTCCACTATATCAACTGGGCTTTCAAAAATCCCCTTTATGTAGTGTTGGGAAACCCCCTACTAGAAATACTGTCCATCACAATGCCACTGGGATGATTAATTACTGCACAGCACAGCTCTGTTAACTGCAGGCATTAATTATTAATAGACAAAACATTAACTAGTTTGCTATTTAAAATGTCATTAATAGTCATCCTAGCTTCCTGCGTTTTGATCACTTTTTTAATATGATGGTGAATTCCACCATCACCATATGGTGGATAAGCACTATCTGAATAATCTTGATTTCTGCTTTTAGAGTAATTTACATTTGAAGCAGACTTATCGCTTCTTGACATCATCAGAGAACATCAACTAGCAGTCATAAAAGCACTTTTGTGAAGACCAGCAACAAGAAATCCTTGAGAGGTAAAAATATGCTCACACAAGTCACGGTAAAACTAATCATAAGCGCATTTCTATGTATCAGTTGCCCAGTGAATTGCTACTGCCCTTTTGGCTTCAATACTCAGGCACTACCTGGGACTTCTGAAGGTTGTTTACCTCAGAGAAAAACTCATGAGTACAGCCTAGCTGTATACTTCACAGGCATTCTTTTTTGTCTTCTTAATAAGTACTTATTTTTCTCCACCAGGACATAGAAGGGAACAATAGCAGGCAGTCTGCAGGGCCCGCAGATCTTGCATTTCTACAGCAAACGTCCCAGTTTGGTCTCAGCATGGTGTTCCTTCATGGCTCCCTGGCAACTTGGTTTCTGGCACATATGCAAGCTGTAACAAACTTTCACATTTATGAAAGTAGGCTCCTAATTTCTTACCTGGATCTGCCATGTGGTAGGCACATGTTATGGAGTGGGGGTAGTATCCGCCTTTTCTCCAGGTCCAAACTTATGCATTTCAGGAATGCTTTGGTTCTTATTTAATATAACTTCTGAGGATGAGAATTGTTTCATCTAACTGTATTGGGGCTGGTCACTAGGACTTTCTTTGCAGACATCTGTAGAGATAAGGGGCTGCTTCTCTCCATTTACTGCAAAGAGAGTCTATATAATTGTGTCACTAGTTGCCCTCCACACAGGGCTCTAAAACCAGCTGTCATACACTACAAATGTCTGCGGTTATCTTTGACTTAGAGTCACTAGGTGGCAGGGCCTGCCACCTTCCAGCATATCTGGGAGCACTAGAATGCTGTTTGAGTCTCCATTGCCACTTTTCAGTAGAGATGATTGTGAGATTTCAGGAGCACCCCTATCCCATCAAGGTCTCAGCTTCTCTAGCAGTGAGTGAAGCTTCACACCGGCCAGCTTCAGTCCTTTCTGATACTGGATTCTAGGAGTGTCTGAGTGCTGCTGACTTCTTGCCTCTCTCAATCTCTAATAAACTTTTTGTTTGTCTTCTACAGTTCATTGGGATAATAGGAGAAGGATGTGGTGTCATTCAAACCTGGCCTTGGCCAGCTGGGGCATCAGTCGTGCTGCCCCACAAATGTTAAATAGTACTCCACTTGTATTTCTTTTCCTTCACTGCCAAGCAGCTTATGAAGGACTGAATCAAACAGTGTCACTTGGTTGTCCCTGCACTTTTTTCAGCTTCTTGGCCACTTCACTCACCAATGCGTGCAGTTTAATAGGTGTCAGAGGCATTTCACCTGAATGCATTTTAAGCTTATGGCTAGTGGAAGAGGTTGCTGGTCCCACTTTATGTTTAGGCATAATCCCTAACCCCGCACACCGTTTTTATTTTTCTAATATTACCTATGTTGTGCATTGGTGCATTTGGGTCTAAGCAATCAAAAGCACCAAATGACAAGAATTTCTACATATGGATGCCAGTAGCTGCTAATGTAAATTCATGCAGATCTGGTAAATGGTAATAAACCCTTCTTCATGTTCGCTATCTTCAACCATGATTGCCACCCAGTCTCCTAGTTATGCTTCACTGCTTCTATCTCCTGACATTTGTATACTTGCTTTCTTTTTTATGTTTACTACATCCTGCAGTTTTGTTTCTATTATTTGAGGACGGTTCTGTTTACAGAAGTTTTTTAGCAAATCCATCTGTTTCAGTAGGTCTTTGTCTTTGCACCTTGCTGACTTGCCATTGTATTTGACAGAGCTGGCTACTGAAAATATCACTCACCACATGCCACTGAAGTACAGCTGATGTAAGGCAGGGTGCCATTTTTTTCAGACACAGTAAGGTCTATGCCTTGCCTGGTGATTGAAATACTGTCACAACAAATATTTTGACTTGTAGACAATACTGATGATCTCAGAGATTTGTGTATCTTTAGAGCAGCATTTCTCAAAGAGACAAAAATGTTGATTGCCTATACATTTTCTTATCTAGCCTTTTCCTGTTGATGTTTCCTGTGATCCTTTAGCATGTAACATTTCTGAGAAAATAAATACTCCATCTTGCCAGCAGCTGAGTGCTGTGTTTAGACTTTTAACATATAAATGCAGCATATAATTGAAGGCGTCTTTTCGTTTGGGGTACGAGTGAGCAAACTGCATGGGGTTGCAAATTTTACTGCAGCGAGGGCAGGGATCACACAACCCACCATGATGGCAAAATGCACAAATTTGCTTGCAATGCTAAGCTGACCATCTCCTTGACAGTCTGTCTACATTAGCACTTCCTAATGTTTGGTCTACATAAAAAAAATGCTAGATTGGCAAAAAAATTTCAGCCATACCGCCCTCTGAGGTAACCTCAAAACACTTATTTGAAGGTCTGCTTTGTTATACATTGAATTCAGATAAGGAGTTTATGTTTGTGTTTGCTTGTGCTGGATACTAGAAAAAGATCTGAAGTCTTACAGCATTGTTTTGGGGGTTCTGAGGGAGGTAGAGTGAGCACAGACATGACTGAAAGAGGTTGGATAGATGTTATCTAGTCATTTTAGTTCACTTTGGGTAAATGTTTTGTAAAAAGGAAGTTTAATTACAATACTAAGCAAGTAGTTGAATTCATCTTTTCTGGTAGACTGCAGAATTGCACTGTTGGAGCTGCTGTTTTCATTTTATTCCTGAGGAAAGAGGAGGAGGGATTGGAGGTGTCCTATTCTGCCTGTACTTTGCAGAAGTATGTACTTTTGCCATTGCTGTTACTTCCTTGTGCCTTGTGAGAGAAAGGGATCCTAAAAGTGCTGGTTTGTGGCCAATAACATGACTGATGCACCCTACATTTTCTGCCATTTCCCTAATCTGTAATCTGATGGAATGACTAAGCAAAAGGTAGGGTTTTTTCTTTTCTTTCATGAGGACTGTAATTTCAGGAGGGCTAATGCATTTCTGTGTCAGACGCGGTGGTGGATCTGAAGTCTCTGGAGGAATAGTATTTCACTAGCCATGTGGTTTGCAAAACAGTCGACAATAAAAGCCCTATTTGTATGTGACCTGCTCATGTAATAAGAGACTCTGTCACACATCTTCAGCCCAAGCAGACAAAGGACAAGAGAAGAAAGAGAGGCACAAAGTGTATTATGTGACTGAAGTGTCCCAGAGCCTGGAAGAGCCATCTGGGTTCCAGATTATTAGCCTATGAAATGCTTGTTTAATTGCAGAAAAATCCTTGGGGGAAAAAAATTAGTCTATGCAAGTCACAACCACAAATTGCTTGGCAACTGCAGCTTTTGTTGTGGCACAGAAAAGATAGAAGGGCTTGACTTCTCAAAGGGTATTGTTGGCACTGCACTTTGTGGGTAGTGATGTTGTTACAAGTGGGGATTCTGTGCATGAAGAAGTGATCTCTGTTTTGCATATCGCTTTGTCAAATCATTTGTGACATCAAAGGGGAAAATGGAAAAGTGATAGAAATGGTAAGGTGCCCCAGTTAAACAATAAAAACCAGTAGCACAATAAAACCATAAAGGAAAGGTGTTACAATGAGGTGGAATCTCCTTCATCCTTACATCTGAAGCAATCTTCACTATATCATTTCCCTAGTTGCTTCTTTGGATGAAAGATAACAGCCTCTGTGTATTCTAGTTCAAGATTTTCTGTCCTCAATATGGGTCTAGGTTTTATTTCTTTCAACAAAACAGACTCCAAAGGAAACTGAGACTGGACATAAGTTTTGTTATCAGTCCTTTGTTACTGGCAACGAGAAGGAATGGTATATTCCAGCCCACTGTGGCTGGCTGGAGACTAGAAAGGTGAATAGGGTTTCTCTAGTAGAAAGAAAATGCTCTGCACCATGTGTGTTTATGCCAGCAGTAACTGCTGTGTCTGCAAGCACTGGTTCTTCATTGCCAAACATAACATAATTACTAAACTGAGCAAGAATTAGGTGGCCTGGACCTTATTTCAGTAAATGATTTTGCAATTTACTTTGTCACTTATTTAGGATTTGCTGTTTTTAAAAAATTTACCACAATTTTCTGCAGTTAATGTTCCTTCCAGAGATGAAAACTACTGTCTTTGAGAGGACAACATCCTTAAGATCATTTCCCAATAACTTGCCTAAAGGAGACAACAATGCTTTCTTATGAACTTAGTTGTTGACACCAAATTTGGGAACAGCTGAGATGACTGATGGTGGGGATGCTATTCAGAAGAACCTAGACATTTTCGAGGAGCAGGCTGGTGTGGACCTTACAAAATTCAATGAGAACAAATTCAAAGTCCTGCTCCTGGAAAGGAAGGAACTCCTACAACAGCACAGGCTGGAAGCAGCTCTGGTGTAAAGGACCTGGAGCTGTAGTAGACAGCAAGCTGAATGTAAGCCAAAAGGGTGCCATGGCAGCCAGGGAAGCCAACAGCATCTGGGGCTGTATTAACAGGAGTGCAGCCAGTGCGCCATAGCACAGACTGAAGGAAGGGATTATTTCTTCTTTACTGAGCTTTTATCTGTTGACATCTAAAGTACCAGTATCCAGTTTGGACCATTCAGTGTGAACAAAACCCTGACAGATTGAAGTAAGCTCAGCAGAGGACGATAGTCAGGGGTCTGGAGGCCATGCCCTTTCAGAAGAGGCCCAGTGAATGCTGGTGTTTAGCCTGAAGTAGAGGGCTTTGAAGAGGACTAATAATAGTAGCCTTCCTCAATACCTATGAGCAAGTCGCTGGGAAGATGAATCCTGGCTTTTCATAGTGATGCATGGTAGAGGGTTGAGAAGCAAAAGAAACAAATTGAAGCAAAGGAGAGTCCAGCTGGATAGAAGGAAATGTTCTTTCATCATGAGGATGATTAACAGTAGACAAGGCTGCCCAGTGAGGTTGTGCAGTTTCTCCCCTACGAAGTTAGAGCTCCAAGCAATCCTGTCTGATATCATAGCTGGCCCTGCTTAGGGTAGCAGGTTGGACTAAATGGCCTCCTTAGATCTCTTCCAACCTAAATTATTCCATGATTCCATGATACATTTCAGAATTGACCTTATTGGAAAAAACTGTCCACGTTCTTGAAACAGCTTCAACAGGAAATGGAGTTAGGGTTTCTAGCACTGATGAATGGGACATTACTTGGAAAAGAGGAGTGCACAGTACCTTCTGTGGTTGGTTTTCTGAATATGAACCATCTTCATGTAAGTTTTTAACTCTAATTTGATCTAAATGGGGTGAAATACTGCTTGGCATATTTTTGTATTAGGCCTGCCAGGTTTTGAAAACCTAGTTGAGAAAAAACAACCAGGTATATATTACTAAACAACTAGGTATGTGTTATAAATACCAGTCATCATCTCCAATATTTAGAAATCAAAAGCTTTTGATCGAGAATGCAAGACCCACAGAACTGATTGCTAAAATCATTCCAATTTGTCATAAAATCAAGTGGATAATGATAGCAGAAGGTAACATCAAGCCTGAGACATAATAGAATGTAGTAAAGAAGGTCTAAGTTGATTATGTTAGATGATAAGGCTTAATCAGACATGGCATGCTGACACCAGCAGACATGACTAAAGAACATGACAACTCATGTAACTGGAGGGAAAAAAAATAACAGCACACTGCTAACAACCAAAACCAAAAACAAAACATCTGGGGGATGCTCATATTCCAGTGAAACGGACCTTACATCTCATGATGTTTAAATGCTGCTTCTACCATGGAAAAATTCTTTCCCATGATTTGCATCGGACAGCTGATCATGTTTGAAGAGAAACACAATTCATGTCTTTTCATCTGAGGTCTGAATCTGGTTCTGAGAAGAATCATGTGGATTTCAGGAGAAGGTCAGGTAATAGGATAAGTGAACAGATGCACTCAGTCTTTCTCAGTGCAACACTGAGACACAGTGCCTCATATAATTAGCTTAATATAATATTGGTAGTTTTTATGTTTTCAAAAATTATTATCTAAATTTAAGCAAATATAAAAAATGACTATTCTTGATTCTAACCAGTTTTTAGCTGGAGAAAAGTATGTTTCAGAACATGTTAGCCAGTTTTTGTGATATGATCAACACAGTATCAGTTTTTAGCAAGAATTTATATGGCAACTGAACAAATACGCTTTTAAAATTCATCTGTGTGACTTAAGAGTCATTAGAATCATGGAATGGTTTGGGTTGGAAGAGAACTTAAAGATCATCTTGTTCCAATCCCCCTGCCATGGACTTACTTTATTTGCATTGAAAGTAGAATAAAATGTTTCTTGGAGTCTAGGAAGACATAGGGTAGCTAGAGCTGCATTTCATCTTTAAGTGCTAAATGTCAAATATGTCCTGCATGTGTTTAGTTTAGAATGGCTTGACTTTGTGGTAGCTGAGTAAGACTTAAATTATTCTATTTTTGATTTATATCCATAGAAACATAGCATAACAAAACAACAGAGTTTTCTCCAGTGTGTCCCCTTCCAAGCTGCATGAGAATATTTTGATAAATGATAGTATAGAGCAAAGGTTTGTACAGTCTTAAGATTTTTCTTATCAGTGGATTCTCAGTCTTGTCAGGCAGAAAAATAGGAAGAATCACCACAGCTTTTACATGTTTGAAGTTCTCTAAAGCTTCTTGAAGGCATTGATCAACTTTGCAGTAATTTAAATGTGTGTTTTGGGAAGCCAGAAGTTTTCCCCACAAGAAACTCTGAATGAAAAAGCTGGATTTGGGGTTTCCCAGAGGAAAAGTAGGAAGGGACAAAATGAGCCTTCCATAACTTATTGAAGAAGTTGCTTTTCTGTGGCTTCCCTGTTTATTCCTTTTTCTATATTGTGGCCTTTTTAAAATATGGGTTCTTTAATCTGATCAAGTTGAATTCCCTGCACTTTTGATTTGAAATAATTAAAAGTTGTTGCGCTATTTTTTTCTAAAAAGTACCAGTAACTTAGGAATATTCTGTCTGTGGCCACTGATAAGGTTTTGCAACCACTAAATGATTCTTCAGATGCTAGGTATTTTTCTGACCTAGTTCTGCAAGTGAGAAATCACCTTGAAAACACAAGTAGCGTAACAATCTTTTTGAGATATGGTTGAAAATATGTTGATGGCCTGTTATAGATATTCATAGCTACTGAGTATTTAACCACAGATCTAGCTTCCAAGGTAAACAGTAAGGGCGGATTTTGTATATGGTCGCTATAAGGAATTCCTGTTTGTTTGCATGTTCAGCCTTAGATTACATCATAAGAAATAAATAGAAACTCTAAGAAAGCTGAAAGAGTGGGGTGAATTCAGGTGAATTGTAGCTTGGAACAGAATTAGGGTGTCCAGGGCATCGTTTGAAGCAGTACAATTCTGGGTGTGTTGCAAATTTGGTTGCATAGGTCTAGCCTGCTCAAAGTTCCTGTGTGACCTGTTGTAGCTGTGGAAAATTCCTGCTGTACTACGTCCTCCAGAATCATCCATCACCTTTGTGTTCCTCTTGCCTGCAGTCTATGCTTTCAGATGCTGTGAAGTGCAAAGTGACATGCACATGAGAATATGCCTATGGAAATGTGATTTACAGCCCTAAAGATTTTGAGCATGTTCATTGAACATCAATGTGTGCATCAGAAAGCTGAGAATCAGGTTGACTGGCTACTCTGCCTCCTCATTTTTCCAATGATGGGCAGCTCAGCTGGAGCAGTCAGAACAAATGAATTGGTTTTGAATTGTTGCCCTAAGTAGCAGAGGTGTTGTTGGTTACTTGTTCAGCTACAGCTTTAGGAAGAGTCAGACCTTTGCCTGGCTAGACACCAAGAGAGTCACAGCCTGGACCCCAAGCAGCATAGGAAAATTCCTGTGTTTTTGTTTTCCGAGTACATAATTGTCTCTCCAGCCCTCAAGGGCTGCCTCAAATTGCTGTTTACTCCCCAGGTCTTGGCAGTGTGATCCTTGGGGAATGAATTACTTGTCTGCTGGAGAGAAATAGTCAGTAGTTTGTGCTGTTAGATGATTTTAGCATATAACTCTGCCAGGCATAGTAAAAATGAAAAGAAGACTGCACAGGAATATAGTCCTTTATATGTAGCATCTCCAGGGAAATCTTAAACATTTTCCTCCATAACCCTGAATTAGACAGATGTGGAACAGCACAGATGCATTCCAGGCTTCTTCAACTCTATGAATTCCGAGTTGAAAAAAAGGGAGCACAACTCTTCTTAATCATGCTGAATGGTGTTTGGCCTGTTTGTTTCTGTTCCATGTGGGAGTGGAGTCCCCCAGTTTTACACTGGGGATGGAATGATAACAGCAACAAGTGAAGGTAGAATCCTCTGTGAAGTGGGAAACCACCACAGAGTGAGCACAGCAAGGGTGTGTGTGCTATCTCCCATAGAAACTACAAAGGCTTGTAAAGGATAAATTCTAAACAGTGTGGGACAGAGACTATCCCACATAATCTTTGTCAGCTACCCAGTGCACAAACCTAACTCAAAAGCAACACCCCCTAAGAATTCAGGGGCTTGCCTGACATCTATTGCAGAGAGGATAATGATCACACTTGGTATGTTCAAACCAGGAACACTTCCCAAGGGAAGCTGCCAGTCTTGAGCTTTCATGACTGCTGAGACAAAAGGTGTGCCACAGCATTTTCCAATGTGCCTGACTTTTAGGGCTTTTGATATGAACATGCAGAGGACCAAAACTGTGGAACAAATTCCAGGGGCCCAACCACTTAAATATGGCTGCAGTAGCTACCTGTGCCTCAGCAAAAGGGGGTAGTGTCCCCCTACTTCAGAATAGCATTATGAAAATAAGCATAGTATAAATGTGTAAGTTTCAGTAGTTCTTGATAATGGGAACAGGGTACTGTCTGTCCAGTTACACACTAGAGTCACAACACGGTTCTTCACAAGAGGATGGGAAAGCAGTTTCCATAGAGGAGTGGAATGGGGGAAAAGAGAAAGCCTGTCTTTAAAGGAAAGAGTATAGGTATGGGGTAGGGATAAAGACGGTTTTTGAAGAAAAATGGAATCTGAGCTCCTTATCATGGAAAAGCTATACGTCAGTCACCCTGTGAGAAAATTTCCAGCTGTGAATTGTACTTCAGTAGGATACTCTCCAAGAGGCCTTTTGTCAGGTTATTTAGTCAAGGTTGAGAAACATTAATAAACTAGTGAAAAGAAACAGCTTGCTCTGGCAGGGGATTATGCTAGCAGGTCTTAACAACAGTTTCTGCATTGAGTCATTCTACTTAGGTGCCTGAAGTAGGAGTTTAGGCCATCTCGTCAGTGGAGCTCCCTGTGTGATTCAGGGAACACCCCTCATAATATTAACTGATAACTCATTTTCCTGTAAGTGGATTGTGATTGACAGCACTGCCTCTGCTGCAAGTTACATTCCCCATCTTCAGGATCTTCCTCTTTTTTCCTCCCAGGGATACTTTCAGGTCCTAGACCACACTGGAGCATGTAGGAAGGCAAGCCCAGAATATATGGTCCCCGAAAAGGGACCAGCTGGTTGGGGTAGTAAAAGGCGGAGACAGGAGGAGCACGGCTTCAGGAGGAAGGTGGTGAGACTGGGATTCAGAGGAGATCTGGAATAAAATAGGTGTTGGAGTGCTAATTCTGTGAGGATTTAAAGCTTCACACTGCTGAAAAGTTGCCCACCCATTTTTTTTTTTTCCTATTGCATTTGTAGTTGTGATTGCAAGCCAAAACAGACCTGTTCTGAATCCAGTTTCTGTGACCAGAAAGTCTAGATTTATCACTCAGACACCTAAGTTGGATGTGTGAACATAAACAGTGTGAATTTTTCCCTGCAGACAGCAGTAACTGTATAAAGGTGTAAATAGCAACACTTGTAAGAAGTTATATTGGTTGTCTCATCACCCTACCCCTTCAGCTTCCCCACTTGGAGAGTTTTGGCTGAACACTTCCATATGGGAGGTGGATATTACACAAATCCAGCAAAGCTGTTTCTTGTGACCTTGTAAGTGTGAAATGCTGTCTTCAGACCATGTCCTAGCTGTGAAATCTAGCTTTCCTCAGTTAGTTATGGGAATGTCAACATCTCTGGTACCAAAGACAGAGAGAGCTAACGGTGGGCCACATTACAGCCCCTATGGCATGGACTTCTCTTAATGAAAATTGGGAATGACCTATGCCACAATGTGCCTAGGAGGGGAGATAAGAAAAATTGCCAAATCTCCCATGCATCTCTGTTCTTTCGTCTGCCAAGCATACACACCATTTTTTGCCAGTGAATGGTAGATATGAAATGAAACCACCAGCCTCCTGCAACATCTGTCATGCTAATGATTATTATTCATCATCACCTCTGATCAGCTGCAAGGCCACTGGTGTCACTTCCCTTTCTCTTGCTATCAAGTATGTGACATGGTACTGACAACCAGCTGCACCACTGTCGTGGTTTAAACCCAGCCACGCAACTCATTCACTCACTCAACCCCCCTTTCTTGCCCTCCCCTGCTTCCAGAGGGATGGGGGGGAGAATCAAAAGAATGCAACTCCCACAGGTTGAGATAAGAACAGTTTAGTAACTAAGGTATAACACATATCACTGCTGCTACCACCAATAACAATAATGATAAAGGAAATAACAAGGGAAAAGAATACAGCATCTCACCAATCACTGACAGATAACTCACGACACTCCACCAACCACCAACCCGAATCCCTTCTCCAACCAACCCGAGAGAACTCGCCCTTCCGGGTAGCTGCCAGTTACATCCTGGGCATGACGTGCTCTGGTATAGAATACCTCTTTGGTCAGTTTGGGTCAGGTGTCCTGTCCTTGCTTCCTCCCAGCCTCCCCTCCTCCCTGGCAGAGCATGAGGCTCACAAAGTCCTTGGTCAGAACAAAACATTCAAGCAGTAACTAAAAACATCCCTGTTATCAGTTTTGTTCCCAAGTTGAGTCAAAACACAGCGCTGCACCAGCTACTAGGAAGGAGAAAAATTGACTGCTATTGCTGAACCCAGGATAACCACATTAATTTTGGGCTGCTTATAGTTTCTGGCAGTTGGGCCAGCTTGCTTCTGCAGTGGAACCCACTTTACTGTGTCATCAAGAGAAAATTCCAAGGTTCTTTTGTAGTTCTTTTTTGGCTACTGAGCAATTTGAGCATGATCCTGACAGGAAATTCTGATAATATAATCGTTACCTTTTACACATGTAGGACTGTTATCCATGTCCTTGAAAAACTGTGTTGTTTCCATCAAATGGCCTTCTTAAAGAATAGCTAACATATGGAAAACATATGGAATGTTACAGGTTGGAACTGTGTAGGCAAATTAAATCTACTCTTGTATGACATCTCTTTCCTCTGTTTAAAAAAGAAAATATGATGAACTGGGTCTAAGAAACACTTGGTGCTTAGGTGCTCTTAATCTCAGGGATAATTTGTTTAAAAGTGAAGCATGCTTGCAAAGCAAGCAATGCATCCTTTTCACAGATGAGTAAGTTGAGTTTTGCCAAGATGCAATGAATTGTATGTTTTGAACTCCTGTGCAAACTGAGTTGCTGAGTAGATCACTATTCAGTAGTCTCTGATCAGAGTTCCTGGCTCTGATCACTAAATAACTTAATTTACTGATTTGTTAGTGTGACAGATTCAGAGTTGCAGAGATTAGTTTATAAATACCATGTGCTGAACAAGTTTCTGTTTGCTGCACATAATATTAATTAGCTAATGGTTTTGCCAGGAGGTAAGTTCAGGATAACATGCATTTGTCCTGATACTCACATCTTCTGACAAACAACAAAGAGAGATTCAGTCATCAGAGAACTACAGATGGCAAATATTGCCCCAGGAGGGTTTGGCTGCCCTGGCTGTGACTAAAGGAAGCAAAGACTTCTTGGAGAGTTTCAAAGACCTAGCACTGTTCAAATAATCTTTAAGTAAAGGGAAGATGTGGCAGAACCTCACAGGAAACAGTTTACAGTCGTTCTGGTACATGGGAAAGGGTGCAAGGAAGGGTGAGTCTAACTGAGCCTCCAGGTAATACAGATAACAGCTCTTCTGTAAGTTTAAAACTTCTGCTCTGTTGGTTGTTATTGTTATGTGAATGCATTCTGGTTTATGCAGGATAGATTGCATCAAGACAGAATGCTACGCTATGAGAGGATAGGCTGGTTTAATAGCACTTAGTCACTAAAAGTGGTGGACCTGATACCTGTTCGTCCCAGCTCTTGGCTGCATGCCTCCCCGCCTCACACCAGTTGTCAGAAAATCCTCCACTTCTTTGGCAGCTTTGTGTTTTTTCATTTAGCTCTTTTAACCCTGCAGTGAGATTATTCATTGCCAGATCTTGTCCAACGGAAGGATTGGGAATATATGACTGGGAATGGGGCTGATCCTTTCTTGTACTTGCAAGCCATCAGCTCTTGTCAGCCATTCCATGAAACCCACTCTAATTCACATGGCCCATTTGCTGGCTAACCTGTTAAAGGCTGAGGTTGGATAGTTGTTCTGAGGGTTTCTGCCTGTGTGAGCCTATGCTCTTGACCAACTCAGGTTTCTGAGTGTTCTTCAAGACTCTGCCAGCTTGTTCAAGAAGGAAGAGGAGGAGGAAGAGAAAACAGGCTGGGGTAGGTAGCAGACAGCAGCTGAGTACCACCTGGGTTTGCTGATGTTATAATCTGAGCTGCAACCAGAGGACCACGTTTGAACACATGACAACATCAAGCTGGCTTGTTTTCTAGCTGAGCATAAATCACTCTCATTATTCCTTCTGTTGGCTAAATAATCATGGTAGGAATCTGGAGTACACAGCAATAAGCTCCTGAAAAGGTTGGATGTAATGTATTTTCCATCACAGCTTGCTCAGGCTTCATTAGTGGTGCAAATTTTTAACTTAAGGAAGGGATTTTCAAATTTTGTGGTGAAATAATAAAAATTAGAAACATCTTTTTAACTCTTTGTTTTCTGTTTCATTGCTGTCCTGTGGAAGAGCAACAAAAAATGTATTATAGTGTCATGGTTTATCCCCAGCCAGCAACTAAGTAACATGCAAGCTGCTCACTCACTACCTGCCTGTCCCACTGGGATGGGAGAGAATCAGAAGAAGGTAAAACCTGTAGGCTGAGGTAAGAGCAGTTTAATAACTGAAATAAAGTAAAATATAGTAACAACAACAGTAACAATGAAGAGAAGAATAAAGGTCAATAAACACAAGTGATGTACAATGCTCATCACCCAGCCTGACCAGAGCAGTGATCGATCCTTTCCTTGTAACTCCCCACAGTTTATATCCTGGGCATGATGTGCTGTGGTATGGAATACCCTTTTGGCTAGTTTG
Source organism: Agapornis roseicollis (assembly GCA_002631895.1). Lineage (NCBI taxonomy): Eukaryota > Metazoa > Chordata > Aves > Psittaciformes > Psittacidae > Agapornis > Agapornis roseicollis. The sequence continues at coordinate 31,580 of NDXB01003250.1, read as the reverse complement.
GATCAGGTGTCCTGTCTCTGCTTTCTCCCAGCTTCTCGTGCCCCTTCTCATTGCCAGAGCACGAGAGACTGAAAAGTCCTTGATTTAGAGTAAGCGCTGCTTAGCAACAGCTAAAACGACTGTGTTATAAACATTGTTCTCACACCAAATCCAAAACACAGCACTGTACTAGCTAGTAGGAAGAAAATTAACTCTATCCCAGCTGAAATCAGGGCATATTATAATATTAAGTACAGTGTTAGAATAACAATATTGGTCTATATTGGTATTATTCGGTAAGACTTCTCACTCCCTGTGGGGTGAATGGAATGCCATTTGCAATGTGGAGTTTGTAGCTGGCACAGGTTTTCATCTTACATTGAAAAAATATGAATGAGTACTTCTAAATCAGACTATATTTTTTATGTTGGCTGCTATCTATGGATTGCTTGATCACTTTTACTCTAGCATTTCTTTTTCCTGTGAAATTCTCTAGTGTACTTTCTAGTGAGAGATGTAAAAACAAACTGAGATGGTCTTCTCCACTAGACTTCCCAGGACAAGGAGCTATAAAAGCACATTAACCAGTGTCTGTTGCTGAACATCCCAGCTCATTTCCTGAGTAGATATTAATGTCATGGCTGCCCCTGGAACTGGAGGGGCCAGAAACAGGGAAGTGCAAAATGCAGAACTAAGAACTTCAGGGCTCTGGTGATGACCTTAGCCCTGAACTTTTATATCAGCTTGAGGAGTCACTTTTATTTTCTTTCAGTTTAACTTCTGTTACACCCTTACAGAGGCAAGACTTAATTTCTGTGGACATCATTAAGACTGATTTGAGATATTTTTATGGGGCATTGAAAAGCATGACCAAAGTTCATTGTAACTGATGGGTTTTTTTGTCTTCAGCAAGAGTTGGCAGACAAAACTGGTCTAAGGCTTCATGAAGCTTAGGCAAAATTGTAAAAAATTTGGGTTTTCAGTGCTCTAAAAGAATACATAACTTAGGTACACAGCTTGACTACAGCCTTCATGCCACTTCTGGCACTTTGCCTGGTTGTAGATCTAAGTTGGTGCTAATCAGAAATAAATTCCTAGGTTTTGTGGTCTGTGTCACCATCCACAATCACCTGAATTAGAAATAATCATGTATTTTTGGCATAAAATGATGAAACATTAAATGTTTTTTAGAATTTTCCCCCTTCTCTTCCAGGTATGCCCAAATTCTTCAGAAATGTAAGCTATAAGAACATACTGCTTTATTTTTGAATGAAAGGTACCATTCCAACTTGATCCTGCTCTCTAGAGGCTGGGGTTTAAAATCAACAAAATTCTCAAGACCTGAGACAAAAATCATAAACATCTGGTGGTAGAGTTTGACAAAGTATGAAAGATCTGCCAATTTCATCTCTCAAGAGATGCTTCAGAACTTTTGTCATGTACACCTTACACCACTGGTACAGCTGCTGGAGTAGGAGGCAATGTTTATATCCCACTACCGGAGTAAATGGGGAAGGCAGAATAAATCTGAGTGCTCAGTCTGAGATGCAGCACGCAATTAGGAAATTCTTAGGTTAGACTCTTGAAAAATAACATTAGGTAAAACATCATGTTGCAGGGTCTGAAGGTTTTTGGCAAGTGGGGAAGAAAGGAGGCATTTCTCTGACCTGAAACAAATTCTTCCCTTCTGTTGCTTCTTCACATACAAGTGAATCTGATTTTTAATGCTCTTACACAGGCACATGCTAGAAAAAGCTTCATAATAAGATATTCTGCTGTATCTCTGGAGCAAATGGAGTAAAAGAACCAAGTCCATCACTAAACCATGTCCCTAAATGCCATACCTTTTAAAGTGCCATGTCTTTTAATACCTCCAAGGATGGTGACTCCACCACTTCCCTGGGCAGCCTATTCCAGTGCTTGGCAACCGTTCTGACAAGAAGTTTTTCATAATATCTAATCTAAACCTGCCTTGATGTAACTTGAGGCCATTTTCTCTCATCCTAGTACTTATTACTTGGGAGAAGAGACCAACACCTACCTTGCTACAATGTCCTGTCAAGTAGTTGTAGAGTGTGATAAGGCCTCGTCAAAAGCTGGTGTTAAATCATGTAAGACTTTTTATACAAGATGCACTCAACTATGAACTGACCTGCTTTTATTTGAGACCTTGTGACAAACTAACCTGGTCCTTCTCCATTGTATTGGGTGATTGTGGAAGAAGCTAACGCAGAAAGAGTGAAAGAATACCCACAGCAGCATTACTTGTAGAAATTATATTGATCCATGTTGTTTAATCAGAAAAGCCTCCTCCTTAAGTGTGGATATCACCAATTTAAAAACTGGATGATTTTGAGCTGAATGATAGAAGTACTTCTGGATTTTACTGGTAGTCTGGCTGCAACAGTTTTCAATTCCAAGTAGAAGAGTGACTGAAATGAAAGCAGCTTAGAAATGCTACTTAAGCTGTATTTATCTGTATCCTTCACAGAACTTTTTAGATGTGACATACGGAAGAACTGGGAGAAACAAAGTGGCATACATACTTTGCTTTGGCCATCGTCCCAGAAATGAAAGTCTGATATGAGTTGTTTTGTAATACATGGAAGGCTAGGAATAGAAATTGTCACCTTTGTTGTAACCGTTATCTTCCAAATAACTTTTTGCCATACTTCAAAATGAAACTAAAGCGTCACAAAACGAATAGCTTTTCCTCTATATTCGTGTGGGGATTGACACTGTGAGAAGTGAGGGAATCTCAGTGTTCCAATGACTACCATCTGGAAATGATTGAAGTAGCTTCTTATAAATATCTAGTATATAAATCCAATTAGTTTTATTCATTATGGTCAAAGGTCATCTTTTTTAGACGACAGAGGATACAAACATTCCAAGGGGGACTAGCATTTAAATTATATGCTACATTTATGAGAGGGAAGAGTTGTGCCGGTATAGTGAAGAAAGGATATTTTTGGGTTGTGTAGGGGTTTTCTTGTTTTCCTATAAAGTCTGAACTACAGAAGTATATTGATGGGTTCTGTACTAAGTCAGTTTAATACTGCAACAAAACCTCTACATTTGTACACTGCAAAAACCTGAGTTGGATTGTATTGCTTTGTAATGTCTTTCTCCTGAAACTGCTGAATAGTATTCTTTTCACAGTTGAGCTTCATAGAGCTCAAGGTGCTATTTTAAAATAAGTTGTATGGTGAAAAATGATCATTTAGGCTTTGTCTGAGAAATAGCTACTTGTGCAAAAAATTGAGGAAGAAGTTGAACCTGTGAATGTAATTTCCTAAGTTAGACCTCTGTCATCTGATGACCTGGTTTGATGGCAATGTTTTGTGCCTTACCTCTCCTGTGAACTACCTCTCAGAAAAGGTGTAATCTGATGGGACATGGATGTTGTTGAGAAATGTCAGGTCAGCTCTGAGATTTGTGACAAGACAGAGTGCTCAAGGATTTAGTAGAAGAATGTCTCATTTCTGATCTGTGTTGATGCATAAATGATAGTCCAAGAAGCTCAGTCTACTTGAAAGTTTTTATACTTCTATGGATGTGCAGAAATAACTCTCAAGCACCTCAATATTATCAGGGCTTGCAGAGTTCTTACGAATCTATAGTCGTGGGTGTCAGCTGAGCAAAGTATTTTAGAATCCCATATTACAGTCTCAAGTCTGTAAGAAGAACTGGTAGTGATCGCTAGTGTTGCAGTGAACTTCTGTGCCATTCCTTTCATGCAAGTGTCTCTGTTACGTATGCATAACATTGTCATTCACAGAAGCAGCAAAACTCCCTCGCCAGGCCTATTTTACATTGCTTCCTCAAAAATCAGTCTCCTTCATGACAACTTTTCTTTTTAGATGTTTTCTGTAAAGGAACAATAAGCTATCCCTTCATATTCACATAAGCTAGATGAGTTAAATATGAAGGATAGAAACATTCTTGCAACATTGTGCCAAATATCTTTTTCTCTTTCTTTTATTGGACAAGAATTTCTGCCCTTCAAGATAAAATCAGATCGTGGCTCTAATTGGAAGATCTCTGGTGTTCTTCAGTAATGGGTTATGATTTTCTTTTTTCTCCTCAGAGATGAGGGTGCTTTTCCCAAAGTTGAGATAGGTCAGTGGGTTGATCAGAACTGGAAAGTGTGTGATTACGCACAGAGCCTTTCCTGTGCATGTTAAATCAGAGCAGGACCTTCCAGAAAGCAAATTATAAGCTGTCCAAGTTGTGCTGTAAGCTTAAAATAATCTTTGTGTGCCTGCTTGTTTTAGCAGTTTTGGACTTCAGGGGTTTTGGGGATTTTGTTTGTTGTTTGGTGGGGGGGGGAGTGTTCTGTTTTGAAGAGTTGTTTGGGGTTTGGGTTTCTTTTTTTTCTCATTCTACTGTTGTCATGTTTTGGAAATGCATGTTATTCACAAGGAAACTTTGAAACCAAATAATACATTATCTCCAGAACTTAACTAACTAATTACCCAGATTTGGGGCAGCAGTGACCCCAGAATGTTCAGGCAGTACTATTGAACAATTTCAGTAAGGTTATCACTGCAGAGCATGTGACTAGGGAATTAAAATTTTACCATGTCTGTCTTGCAGTAGATCCTAGTTCCTCAAAAGGAAAAGGACAGCAAAGCAACCCATGTGAAATTAATATGTAATTGCTAAAATAACATGGAGCTTGAAACTTTTCTATTTGCAAGAACTTGCTAGCATTTAACTAGAAGTCTGACTCAGCTCAGCTCAAAACCAAGTTGTTCCCCCTTGTTAATCCCAGCTTGATCTGTCCATCTTGTGCTATTTACATGTATATGAGTGAGCAGCTGAAAATACGCTGTGCGTATGATGCCGGTCTTGAAGTGAAAGAAGCACAGCTAGAAAAAGCAGTTCAGGTTTGAAATCTTGTTTTGTTCATTAGTATTTAGGAAGCAGGTAGTAGAGAGGAGACCGTGGGTTGTATTGCAGCAAGGAGAGTAGGCATACAAGCTATGAAGAAATTAAGCTTTACTTGTTCTTGACAGAGGGCATTTCTTGTTCTGAACATCAAAACTAGTAATAATGAAGGGCACGTGGGAGATAAAAAGGATGATTTTCTACCTGATATTGGGTGAAGAAAACAATTTCAATTGATCTGGAAGATCAATATAGAAATAGTTGTTTAAGATAGCAACTCCGTAAGACACGTCTTGCTCTGTCTGCAGTCTGCTCAGAAGTAATGCAAGGCTTTGAATGAGACCCCCATATTGCTCTTTAGAAAAACATACATTTTTGTGATGGCAAAGACACCAGAACTGAATCACAAGTTGGTAAGGTTGCTGTGTGTGTGACTAGGGTACAGTTCGTAAAAAAAATCTGCAAATATCCTGAAGTGTGAGTAAATAAGGTGCAGCTATTGTGGCATTACAGCAGCTCTGAAAGGAGCTGAAGGGAAGCAGAGTTACATGCTGTAACTCTTGCTGTAACCAGGAGATTAAGTGATCTCTACCCCTGTGAAAGGAAATGTATTTGTCCAAGTCAGAAAGGAGGCAAAATGCCAGCGGCACATATAAGGTAGTGGGAATCATCAGGAGGAAGAAACCAGATCTATAAACTGTGGCATAATGCTTTCTCTCAGTTCCCAGGAGTAAGGTGCGTCCTCAGCCTCCCAGTTCCTAAGTCTACTAGCAAAGGAAGTCTACTAGCAAAGAAATGCTTCTGTAGGAAGCATTGCCTACAGAAGAGAAGATTTAGGGAGTAGGCAAGCCAAATGGGCATGCACAAGTCCAACCAATGAAAAGGGACTGCGTTCAAGAATGCTGATGGAGTTGGTGATGGACAGCAGCCCTCACCGTGACTTTGTCCTTAAGGGTCATGACAATCATGCCCTTAAAGATCATGCCTAGAAAAAGGCAGGTATCAGGTCCATCTTCAAGACAGGCAAATAAGAGAATGCCAGAAACAACCAGCGGATCACCCTCCCTTTGTTCTCTGGGAAGACTAGGGACAGCATCTGACAGAAGAGCACTTGAAGGCACACAAAGGACAAGGTGACATCAGGGAACACACAGAGCACAGCTTCACCAAGGACAAATTGTGTCAGAGCCAATGTGAGCCTTCATTGAAGAGGTGATTTTCCGAGTAGGACAAGGTGAGAACAGCGACTGCCATTTATTCTGAGTGTAGCAAGGCCAGTGACAGCCTACCACAGTGTCCAAATGGGTGAGGTGTCCAAATGTGGACACAGTGTCCAAATGAGGACAGGAGAAGGGGATACAGTACAGTGCAAGGAGCACTGCCCTGTGCTCAGTAGCAGAAATCCCACCCATGGGGTAGCAGCCAGGGTTGGCATGGAGCTGATGCTGGTGATCAGCTAAAATAAGATCCTAGGTGGTGGTGTGACAGGCCACCTTCCACAAGGTTCTGGTATCCCTTCCCACCTGAGGAAGGCAGCAGCTCAGAGGAAGCCAGGCCCTCTGTTCACTGTGAGGTTTCGCACTTTTCCAGTTCTTTCCACCATCCCATGGAGAGAAGTGGGTGAACGGCTGTGTGGGGGTTAGCTGCCAGCTGGGGTTAAACCACACCACTGCATTACCATGGTGATGGCAGGTCCCAGGGTGCCCCTTTCTCCTGTGTGGCTCCATTTCTTGCTCTTACGATTTGTACTGAAACAGAAGGTAATACCCATTGGTGAGTTGTCCATTGGACTACTGAGGAAAGGCACTCTGTCTCAGCTGTTTAATAGTTTCTTTTCTCTCCATGGCTCATCCTTTTTTGTCAAGCCTGCTGTGGAGATCACATCCTTTGAGGATTGGTTATTTCTTTAGGTTAGATTGACTGTCTTTTAGGTGACAGAGAGGGGTGGTGTCAGTGGAGAGGAGGCTCTGACAAGCAGTCATTTTCATGTCATGAGAACTATTCTGCAAGATGGAGATCTCAGGACATCTTTTCCATATTCATGCCATACCTCTTAACATATGATGCCATGTGACGAGAAATGAAACATGAGCTAGGTTTACCTAACAATGTTCAGACGGCAGGTTCTCTAGGACATTTCATTGGAGTGATTTGATAGGCAGGTTATCTCCATGATTTGCCTTGTGAATGCATAGCGTGTTCCAACTGTGAGTTTTTGAAGGAGATGATCTCCAGGGTGTGTGGTGGGACTGTCAACATGTTTTTTACATATCTTGAGTTAGTTTGCCCACTGACACTGTACAAAGGTGAGAGGTGCTGTGTGGTTTCTGTAGATGGTGGTCTCAAAGTGAGCAGTTGGGAAAAGTTTATGCTACTTTTCCTTTAATAGAACAGCTGAAATTACTGAAAAAGCTTAGTTTTGCTCAGAGGTAGATTGCAGAGTTCTGGGGAAGAAATACAATACTTTCATAACCAAACTTCTTTCCTATTAAAATAAAGGTCAAGTATCGTGTTGCTGTGCTGTTCTTGCTAGCAGAGCCGTTATGATTGATTTCATTCATTATTTTATGTTATTAGAAGTACTGACTGCAATCCAGAAACAAAATAAAAAGAGAGAACACCAAAGATGCAGCACCAGAGTGGAGAAATCTTCAGTGTGAAAGTAATCAACCCTCAGGTTTGTTGCCTATGACAGGACACTCATTTTACTGCTTGAGAGGGAAGGATTTGTCACAGCCCTGCTTTTAAAGCTGAGAACAGCAAAGGGGCAGCCACTGGGACTGTGGGTCTGATGTGTTGTGCAAGGATAGAGCAAGATCACAAGACACTTCACCTATGTATCTTGCGCCAGTGGCTAGGTATCTAGGGGTTGTCACTCTAGATGCCCTATAGACTGGGTAGTTGCCAGAAAGCTGGAACAAAAGACTATGAGGATTGAAGTTTTTTAAAGAGCCCTACTCTTTGCTTGTAGAATTGAACAGAAGAGAAAGCTATTTGACAAGCCTGAGCTAGCTTCAAAAGAGAAGGATTATGGACACAAGCTGTGACAGCAAGTTAGCTATGGACACATCTGTAGCTGTAAAAATGTTTCTAGACAAATTATTTGCCAAGTGCTTGGTACATCAACAACACAGCGAGGGGGATTTGTGGCACAAAAAGCAGAACATGCAAAGCTACAGGAAGGGATCTTTAATTTACAGCATGAGCAGTCCTGTGGCTAATGTAAGTAGCACAATTCATTCCAGGGTGATCTAGCATTAGAGGAAAAAATAATGCTGCACAGGGCAGGCAGCCCTGAGTTTTGGCAGCAGCAAGTGCTAGAGAATTCATTAGCCTCTGAGTCATAGCTGGATTTGGGTTTGCAAGTTTTCTTGGACTAGACAGGAGTGAACAGATGCTTGGCTCAAAGGAGCTGTCAAGTGTGCTAGCCCTGGGAGGGAGAAGCCACTGGAAGCTCGGATGCTGTTTTGTCAAACTGTCTTCATCCTTATGATCTCTGCCTCTGATGATTCTCCCACACTCTCCCTCTTGTGCCAGCAGGGATGCTCTGTGGAGGTGGGCTGTGCTGGGAGCCAGGATGACCCCACTGAAGGCTGTGCCCTTGTTGATGGGGTGTCATCCCATGGGATTTGAACCAAGCAGGCAGAGCTAGGTGTGGGTGACAGGCTCCAGTGACAGCCCTGACAGGCAGAGCTGATCCAGGGACCAGCTGGGAGCAGCAGGAAATGGGGCTGAAAGCAGGGCTGGCATTAGACCCTTCTGCACTGTGTGTTTAAGGCCTGTTGAAGAGAAAGAACCCAAGGCTGGTTTGGAGACAAGCTGCCCACAGTGAGGGCCTGAAACAGAGCAGGAATGGATGGTATGCCCTGATCTGAGCTGAGCTTGGAGCCCTTGGCAAGGGGCAGGGAGGAGTCCCCAGCCAGGTCACCCAGGGCCATCAAGTCCTTGTGGACCCTGACTAGAGAGTGGAGTTTGGGGCACATTCTAGCAGGGCTGTCACACAAACACTTGTCCTCCTGCACTGTGGCTACACAGCCTGTGAAGAGGTAAGGTATTGGTTCAAAGCTTTCCAGTCCTAAAGGAGATTGAAACTAATGTCTCCTTCTAACAGATATGAGGAGAAGGAGGCAGTAGCAAGACCCAGTTCCTGGGTACCTAATCTTCACTGGTACTTGATTTTGGTACTGCACTGCTGTGGGAGCACTAGTGGGCTATTAACTTGTTGGTAGGCATTGCAGTTATTTCTGTGTGTCCAGAGGCAGTTCTGCAGGGAGCAGTGGGAAGCAGAGCATGGGAGGAGAGGCCATTGGAGCACTGAGCACATTTTGCGTTTGTTCGCAAGTGTTTTGGTTGTGTTATATGGCAAAATCAGTTTGTAGACATTTCTTGCAGACGTAGCTATCTGGAATGTGGTTTTTATTGTTATAGTCTTGTAGATCTAACCCTGGTTGTGTTACATTATAGAGGTGCTCTGAAAGCAGCAGGAGGCAAAATATTTTGACAGAATAGTTGGTTCACTTAAATGACTGAAGGAGTAGAAACTGTACATGGGAAAGAAAATGTCAAAAAAATCCCCATTTCTAAGACAAAGTAGCAGCTGGGTTATGTGATACTGTGAACAAAAATGGAAGCTTTTACAGATGAAGTAGGAGATGTGTTGTAAAAACAAAATGGGTCATCAGTATGAGCCAGAGTGGCATACGCACTGCTCTCATATGCTCATGGTTCCTATCAGAGATGTAGGCAAAAAGTCATGATAAATATTGCACTCTGATTGCTGAGTAGCAATGAAAAAATGCCACTGAGAAAGAGGTGGGTAAGTTTTCAAGACCTGAAACAGTCACCGTAGTGGAAAAATAATGAATATGGTTGGGATGGGAGAGGTATTGCTAATGCTTCTACCAGAAAAGTGACATCAACAACTGCAGTGTGAAACTGTTAAACGCGTCTAGTATATCAGAAGAAACTCAATTTCCTGACTTTGTTATCTAATGGTCTAGATGTATTTGATAGAGTTTAGGATTCTATTTTGCACAAGGATTTAGGGCTGATACCTCATTTGAGTAAGGTGACATTAATCAATGACTTTTTCCTTTTCTGCCTCCATTGGGGAGATATCTTTTAAAGATCTTAGATTCCTATTTCTGGGTTCACTCTTTGCTAGATGCTAGTGACCTTGGAGGTTACTTAACCTTTCCTCCCCTGGTTTCCTTCTGTGGAAACTCTGATAATACCAAGGTTATATTCAGAATCTGACAATTCTCTGTTTTCTTGTAAAGAAAGTAGGATTGTAATGGGTGATATGAAGTGCGAGCTACATTGATGATATGCTGCTGCAGTATTAATTTCTTCCTGTTGCATAAAGATCAAACAGAACTCTTTTCTGTTACTGTAGCTAACAAGATAGTTGTGACTGATCATTTTACAGTAGCTTTTCAAGAGCCTTAATGTAGCCAGCTGCTACTTGGCTAACAGTGTTGAGGGGCTGATGTTTCCTTGGCTGGATTAAAGATCCAGCAGTAGCTGGCCCTAAAGAACTGATGTGGCTTTGTAGGAAGAGAGTTTAATGCAACTGGGACATCTTCCTGATAGAAGGGGGAGCAATGTGTAGCTGGAGGACATGGTTTTAATAAAGTGTAGCTGCACTGAGGGATGGGGTTTAGCTATCAGATTGCAAGTGTACAGCACATAATAAAAAACTGCAGAAAGTGAAAGGGGAAGGGAAGAGGTGAGTGGGATATTGAATATTTCCCGAGATAAGCACGGAGAACCAGAGCTAAAATGGAACACAGGGTCTGCTCTCAGCTGCTGATCCATTACAGTGTTGGCACTTTTATTTTTATGGAACAACCGTTGTCTCATCACACGATGAAAATTGCACAGCCCTCATCTTTTCAACACTGATAGAGTTATGACTCTGCCAGTCATATGGTCTAAGGAAAAAAATCACAGCTTTAGTCAGACTAAGGGAGCATTTGATACTGTATAATGTAGAACTCTATATCACTGACATTTTCTTTAAGCTTAGATCTGGGAGACGAGCAGATTCTACAGAGATGCTCATTTATTTGTTTACCAAGAATTTTTTCTCTGAAAAGGAGAAGATGAAGAAAGGTACTGAGGGATGCTGACATCCTAATAGAAAAACAAGGTGTATGATTGAGGAACCTTTTTCTTTTTGAAACATACTAGGCATGCCTTGCATGCAAGGCAAGGTTCTGGGTCTCTTGACCTATTTCAGGTCTGTTAGAAATCCACTATGCAAAGGAGGATTTCCAGCAAACAGTTATTTCTTTAACATTCTTCCTCTAAGCATTCAGAAAGACAGAAAGAAACACTCTTTCCTAATTCCTATTTTCTATTTTTTATTTTATTTTCCTATTTTACTGAGGGCTACATTTGGCTGTCAGTATGTGCATCACTCAATGTGTATCACTAAATCCAGAATGCTGTATGTGGGAGGTCAGCCCTGTAAGGGGAGCACCAGTAGTGCCAGTCCGCTGTTTTCTATTGTATATGTTGAAATGGTGTAATGCTGAAAGAAATATACCTGGAACTCCCCTCTCTCTGGGGATCTAATCCTTCTGAGTACATGAACTGCATGAGAATGAGCAGGGGAAGGCACAACAGGTCAAACACAGAGGGAAAAGAAACAGAAGGGAAACAGGAAGTCTCAATGTAATTGTTTTTTTTAGTGCAGCTTTTAAGTTGCCTGTATTTTAGATAACAATAGGTCAGCATGCTATTCAAATTCCAGTCTAAACTGTGAATTGTAGAGTATTTGAGGGTAAAGTCCATAGGTGTAGAAATAAAGCAGGGGGAAGGAGAATCTATGAATTACTTTAATGCTATCATGCTACTTAAATGGGAGTCATACATGTAGGTTTATTTAAAGGAAATATAGCTAATAATCATCCTGCATTGTATGGTAACAATGTAGCATATGCTGATGTGGTTGCAAAGCAGATAAAAGTAGAAGTGATTAGTTCTACCCTCTGAAAAGTTACATAAAAATGAGCACAGAATGTCTCTGCTTGCTCAGTAGAAACACAATGGGACACGCACTGACTTATCAAATACAGAGAAGCAAAGTAAACACGCTAAGACAAAGCAAAATGTGTTTGCAGGTCTACTATTTTATTACACTATCATCTTTCTGGACTTGGCAGGATTCAGTGAATGACAGGAATAGATGATCATGGGTTGGGGAATTGGAGTGGAAAGGAGAAGGGGAAAATGACAAAAAGTTATACCTCTGCCTTGGTTTTGGGTTTGGGTTTTTTTGGGGTGTTTTTTTAACTTCTTAAATAATTTAATTTATACATAGATCTTAAAATTGCCTGTTCATTTATTTCCATGTCATATGTAGATACCTTATTCTATTTGCAAGTTTCCTTACATCACTGCAGGCCTGGTACTGTCACCTGGGCTGTCATATGATGCCTGTAAAGTAAATTATATTATCTGATCAAGCTGCTTGATGCCAAGCAGTGCACACTCTGATCTGTCAACCTAGTTCTTTGTGTAGCTTTATTGCCCAACAGAAACAAAACATGTACCACTTTCTGTGTTAAAAGGAGAATATTGAATGTATTAACTGGCCTACTACTCATTTAATTTTGTTCACCTAGCCAATTACTTAAATTATTAGTTACTGCAAGGATTGAATCTTTTAATTCACTCAAAACCTCAATGTTGCCAACAGTGTATTGAAAAACATCCACTTAGGAACCCTTGCAATGCTATGCAGAAGATCTTGGTCAGTAAATACCAGCAGCACCTGGCTTTTTGGTAGTTAATACCACTGATTACATTAAAGACACCAGCCTTCAGTGAATGTGCTGGAATAGTTCAGCCTTTCAGAGTCCACACTTTTCTGAAAACTGTGTGTGCATATTCTCTATAGAAAGCAAGTGAAATAGATGATTTCCCATGTGCATTACAGGCTTATTTTGGCATTATCTCAGCTGATTCCAGGTGTCTAAGACAGGCGTCCAAAAGGAGAGGAATGAAGGAACTAAAGAAAAAGGAGATTGAGCTTTTCACTCTCCTAACTGGGGACTCAGGAAAGTTCAGCTCTTCATCTCTTGCAGCTTTGTTCTAGTTTTCTCTTGCAAGAATACTAGCCAAGCCCCTGAATATTTTCCAAACTGAAATTTCCCACTGTATGCACTGCCCTGAAGATGGTGCTTCTGTTACGTGGATATCTTTAATCAAGGATGGATGTGGGTGTTGCTGGAAATGCAGTATGCATCCCCCACATCCATTGCAGAAAACAACTTTCTTACCTGGGTTGTTTGTGTGACTAAGGTAAGTTCTCCAAAGTTTAGAGCTAGCAGGCTAGAACCATGCCTGAAAACTGCTCTTCCCACCAATTTCTCCTAGGCTTGTGAAACTTGGCTTTTCCCTTACAGTATTCTACAGCTCTACAGTACTCTGCAGTCTTAGCTATACACAGTCATTGGCTTGACAATGTCAGCTGCTCCTGTGTGAATTAGGACACTGCTTAAACAGTTTAGTTAGCCTGGTCTAGCCCACAAAGCTGAATTATAAGGCTTTTAATGATTCCTTGCCATATTACCTGCACCTCCAAAATGACTAAACCTTCAGCCAGTCCCACAGGACCATCAGCTTTACTCATATGGAGCTTTTTAGTTTTATTTTGTGCCCCTTGGATTTGATCTGGTCTCTCAGTCTGCCTCAAACTGTCCAGATAATGTCAGCTAAACCAGGGAGCAATTTTCTTACCTAGAGACATCTGACGTGGGTCTCCTGTGGTTGAGTTTAGACCTGAGCTTTTCCCATACTGTATTCTCTCAGAAATAATAAGAGATCACAGGAACCCTTCTTTTTCTCTTGCCATATTATGGGAGATGCGGGGACTATGGAGAGACACTCGTGTGGATATGTGGTGTGAGGAAGAAAGGGAATGGGAGAGATTATTTTTCCTCTAATTTTCTGTGTGGATTTCAAAGCAGCAAGGGTAGATTGGTGTAACTAGCAAAAGTTCTTGAAGACTGTGCCTGGAAATGAAGAAAGAAGGAGATGTGATTTTTCCCTGTCACTTTTCTCTGAAGCCACATATGGTTTTGGTTGCAAAAAGGACAGGTGCGTAAGCACTCAAACAGATAACTGTTGTGCATAATCTGGAGGGGCATGGAGTAGGAAGGAAGATAGAACTGCCTTTTCTATTTGTGTGGTGGCCAAGTTGACTACTGCTTACCCTCTGTAGTGCTGGAGATTGGAAGAAATAATACTCTACTTCTATTTAGCAATGGTGCATATGTCAAGCACTTTGGACTTTTTTACGTAATGGTAGGAAACGCTGATCTAGGTCAATATGATTGAGTTTGTCGCTAACTGACACTGTAACTATGAAATCCTGTTTACAGCCCAATCCCACTTCTGTCCTCAATATAGGCTGTTCACAGCTATTGGGCAGGTGGCACTCTTGTGCTGACATATCAGACCAGAGATTTCTTCCTGGTTTCTTCCTCATTTGTCACTTGAGGGAACTCCTGGTCCAGGATTGCTCAACAACATGGATTGGAAAACAGATCTGGGTATCCCAGATCACCTGCTCAGCAATGCAAGGAAAGTTGAGAGACCTAATGAGTAGGAAAAGATAGGAAGCTAGCCAAAGACAGCACTATTAACTCTTCCTGGACACTCTGACTCCTGAAGCTGTGATCCATCATCTATTTTACAGCAGATAGTGATAAGTAGCTGATGTACTGTTGTTACTGTGCATGGAAAGATGAAATTAGGTGCAGTTTCTAACTGGCTTGAGAAAGAAACAAATAAGCAGCCAAAAGGAGTAACAGAACTTATGGAGCTTTTCCATTGGAAACACTGGAATACGTGTATATGAACCCTTTAAATGAGAAGTGGGTTTTGGGATCCCAGCAGCTTTTGACTAAAACAGTTTCTTTGACAGTTTCAGTACTGCTCTTCTCTAGAATTCAGGGGTAACTCGAGTGGCACAGCTGTGATGGCAGCAATGAGATTAGGAATTATCCTGAGCTCAGACAGATGTTGCTATCTGGATGAGCAAAATCATTTTTCTTTGGGGTAGGGAGGAACCACCACCCTCTGTATCTACAAAACGAAATTTCTATCCTGGTGATTTTTCATATAACTATTTCAGGTTTTGAGGATTTTTGTGTTTGCTTCTTGAGACTCCTTGGTGACAATTCAATTTTTATTTTAATCCAAAACAACTGCAGAATGGACTTGCGGTTTATGGAGTGAGCTTTGCTTTTTACTGAGGAAGTAAAGTAACCATGCTTGTTTCTGTGAGTAGTGAAGTGCAAATAACTAGGCTCTGGAGAGGCCTTATAAACACATTTCAGGAACAGTAGCTGCATCTGAAGACTCCTTTGTCTGAGCACAAGTGGAGGGAGCACTGTATTTACAAACTCTCTTAGTTGTTGTGTAATGAGAAGTGCCTTTACTTGATAAATACTCAAGTGAGGACATGTGCAGCTGGTACTGTTTGGTTTAATTCCCAGACTTCTCTGCCTTGTGCTATTGCAGTGGCCAGAGAATTGAGTATAATCCTGATGTTTCAGCATAACTTTTTAGGAAGCTAAAATATATTGTCTAGTGTAAGGTAACAGAAGAAATATTACAAGATAGTTTTAAGAAAAAGCTGTACGAGTGGCAGCTTAGCAAATGTGAATAACAACTCAAAACAGCACATGTGTAGTTTAGCTTTAACTTTGCTAGTAGGAAATGGGATGACTGGAAAATGCTGGAGATAAGAAGATGAAGAAATAAAAAAATGAGGCAAAACTCTCCTTGGACAGAAGTCAGGAATTGGGTCACAAACCAGCTAATAAATATATTTGTTACCAGGTAGAAGAACAAAAGTCAATTTATTTACTGATAATGTTCTTAACTTGCACAGTCACTCTGTGTAGACGAGATGACTTTGTATTAGTGATAATAATTGAGAGAGAAAAAAAGATCCTATTCCTTTGGTAGCTGGAAAAAACTTTTAAGATTATCGAGTCCAACTTGTTAGCTTAACATGGCCAAGTCCACCACTAAATCATGTCCCTCAGCACCACATCTACATGCCTTTTTATTACCTCCAGGGATGGTGACTCAACCACTGCCCTGTGCAGCCTGTTCCAGTGCTTGACAACCCTGTCAGCAAAGAAATTTTTCCTAATACCCTAAAACCTTATTCAATCCTAAACTAAAAGTTTAACAGTTTAAAACTGAAGAGTCTGAATCCTTCATTTAGGAAGACTTCTTTTCCATTAGCTACCTAATAGTATTCTTCAAATGAACATTTTTATTTAAAATAGAAATCTATTTTCTTCAATGTTTTTTCCCCCTCAATTTAAAATCACAATTTTTGTGCACTGAGTTTCCCTGTAATACCTGAATCTCTTGTATCCTGTTTTTTTTTATTATTATTATTATTATTTTCTATTTCATGTATTGTACACTAGAACTTTAATTAACATTCTCTTTCATCTATAGTAAGAACCTTGTTTCTCTGAGGCTGATTCCATGAATGACCTATTCATGTCCTTATTCATACTGGGAGGGGGGAAAAAGGATGTGTAACTGACACTGCAACTGATTTCTAACTACTTAGGCAGCAAGTGCTGCACTCCTGTGGGAAAGTGTGGTGTCCTTTACTCACAGTAAGGCACACCGTGCAGGTTACTGCACTGCAAAAAAGCCTGTGTAGTGTATTACCCTCCCTTTTCCTCACTGTTTCAGATGCTCCCTGACACATTGCTGACCCACCACTCCGGTGGGCAGGTCTGTATGTCTGTACATTTCCCTTGCCCCAACACCCACCACTATCTCACCCTCAAGATTGTGTTTTCCTGTGCCTCTATGGCAAGATGGGTGCCCTTCCTTGTGTGCCTGCAGTTATGGTCGTCTGGTGTGCACCCAGGTCATGCTTTGCTCGTCACAGAGTGATCCCTAGGTATCCATCATCCCCTTGTATGGTCATGCTTCCTTTTGAAGAAAAAGTGAACAGGAGAGGACGCACAGCACACACTGCCGCTATCTTTATGGGCAGATTGACAGATCAGGCCTGTGAGGTACATCCCAAAGCTTAACAGCCTTCAGGGCAGACATATCCCGCTGTGTGTGCCCTTTTGTGCACTGTCAGAGTATGTAGTCGGCTAGCTGGTATCCCCATGACCTGTATGTGAGGGATGTTGCAGGACATATTGAGGAGCACAATATACAAGAAGATAGTTTGGATTTGAAAGGACTTACTGAGAGGTTGCAGATGTCTATTCTTGTTCTCTACTGCTCCCATTTTCAAGTAACACTTCAAGCTTAGTGCTGAATACACAGTTTCAGATCTCTCACTGTGCTGGCGCCATTTGGAGCAACTGAGTCACTATATGTTCCTCCTCCTTATTATCAACTGCAGACATACCTGAGTGAGCTCAGTGCAAAGCTAATGTGAATCCAGCACAGCCTGTTAACTCTCTACCCCTGTCATGGAAGATGCTGTACTTATCTCACTAGAGCTGGTTGCAAGAGTAGTGCAGGAATGCCCATGTGGGTGCTGAATTTGGCAGCCAGCCACCTCTCAGACCAAGGCTGGCTTGCAATAGAGTCCTGGCTCATTGAACAGCAAACATTAAAGAGTTGGTCTGAGTGTCACCGCATCAGTTTTTCCGTCATGCTGGCCGGTGGGTGTCGGTGACAGTATTGTAAAGATCTCTCTCTAGCTTGCTGCAATGTGATTAGTGCTGCCATATTTCTAATCAAATTCAAAGGTTCTGTGCTCACTCCTTTTAGTTTTCTGACTAATTTTCCTTCCTGTTTTAAAGCCCTGACATAGAAGATCTCCTGCCACATTGCAACTGATAGAGGAGTTGTCATTCAAAGGCCTGACATGTCTCAGAAAGAGAAATTTGTCTGTCCAAATAAAATCAGTGTTGGCCTTTGGGGCTACTAAGCACTCCCTTGCTCAGTCCAGAACTGTGACTTCTGGGACATATGTGGTAACATACTATCCCATTTCAGTTTAATTCTCTAAACTCAGGAACTTGAGGCTGGTGCTTTAATATTTACATTGCAGTCCCAGCTAAAGTCTTATGATAAGATGAAGCATTAAACACAGTGCAACACAAAATGAGTGGTGTGCACTTTTGTGCTTGTTTTCCCTGGGATATGGTTAAGTTTCTTCACAGTAGCCAGTATGAGGCTGGTTTGGGATTTGTGCAGAAAACTGTGTTGATAACAGAGGGATGTTTTAGTTACTGCTGAGCAGTGCTTACACAAAGCCAAGGCCTTTTGTGCCTCTCACAGCCCCTCACCAGTGAGCCGGCAGCGGGTGCACAAGAAACTGGGAAGGGACACAGCTGGAACAGCTGACCCAAACTTACCAAAGGGATGTCCCATACCATATGGCATCATGCTCAGCATATAAAGCTGGTGGAAGAGGAGAAAGAGTGAGACATTCAGAGTGCTAGTGTTTGTCTTCCCAAGTAACTGTTTACACATGATGGAGTCGTGCTTTCCTGGGAATGGCTGAACACCTGCCTGACCATCGGAAGTGGTGAATGAATTCCTGGTTTTGCTTTGCTCTTGCATGCATGACTATTGCTTTACCTATTAAGCTTTTTTTTTTTTATCTCAGGCCATGAGTTTTCTCACTTTTACTCTTCTGATTCTCTCCCCCATCCCACTGGGGAGGGAGTGAGGAACTGGATGCATGGGGCTTACATGCATCTGGGGCTAAACCATGACAGCTAGATTGTTTCTGACTTGAAAGCTTACCCTTTAAGGGGCTAAATTGCAAAAGGATGGGACTGAGGGACCATTTGACTGATTTGACTGTTCTTGCTTTTATTTCCTTGTGGGCACGCAACATTGAAGACAAACAGGAATGTAGCGTAAATGATGTGGCTACAGAACTGATGGACAGGGGTAGAGCAGTTGCCATTATCTACCTAGACATATGCAAAGCATTCGACACTGTCCCACATGACATCCTTGTCTCAAAATTGGAGAGACATCAATTCGATGGGTGGACCACTTGGTGGATAAAGAACTGGCTGGATGGCCGCACACAAATTGTTGTGGTCAATGGCTCAGTGTCTGGCTGGAGGCCAGTGACAAGTGGTGTCCCTCAGGGATCGGTGTTCAGACTGATCTTGTCCAACATCTTTGTCACTGACATGGACAGTGGGATTGAGTGCACCCTCAGCAAGTTGTGTGGATACGCTGGAGGGAAGGAATGCCATCCAGAGGGACCTTGACACGCTTGTGAGGTGGCCTCATGAAGTTTAACTATGCCAACTGGAAGGTCCTCCACCTGGGTCAGAGCAATCCCAGGCACAGCTACAGGTTGGGCAAAGAGGAGATTCAGAGCAGCCCTGCAGAGAAGGACTTGGGAGTGGTGGTTGATGAGAACATGAACATGAGCCAACTGCAGTGTGCGCTTGCAGCCCAGAAAGCCAACCATATCCTGGGCTGCATCAAAAGAAGCGTGACCAGCAGGTCGAAGGAGGTGATCCTGCCCCTCTACTCTGCTCTCATGAGACCTCACCTGAAGTATTGTGTGCAGTTCTGGTGTCCTCAACATAAAAAGGACATGGAGCTGTTGGAACAAGTCCCCAGGAGGGTCATGATGATGATCAGGGGACTACAGCATCTCCCATATGAAGACAGGCTGAGAAAGTTGGGGCTGTTCATCCTGGGGAAGAGAAGGCTGCGTGGAGACCTCACAGCAACCTTCAAGGTTCTGAAGGGGCTTTATAAGGATGCTGGGGAGGGACTCTTTATTAGCGACTGTGGTTATAGGACAATTGGTAATCTGTTAAAACCTAAACAGGGGAAGTTCAGGTTAGATAAGAAAGAAATTCTTTCCTGTGAGGGTGGTGAGGCACTGGAATGGGTTGGCCAGGGAGGTCGTGAGTGCTCCATCCCTGGCAGTGTTCAAGGCCAGGTTGGATGAAGCCTTGGGTGACATGGTTTAGTGTGAGGTGTCCCTGCTTATGGCAGGGGGGTTGGAACTAGGTGATCTTAAGGTCCTTTCCACCCTAACTATTCTATGATTCTATGACTGGGTTTGGGAAGTGTTCTTTGTATGTAGGATGGTGCAGAAGGAGGCAGAATGAATGGGCTTTGAAGCTGAAAATGTTACCAATACAAAAAATTAGCAATAAGTTTTTCTGGAGTGCTTTGAAGTTGAAGGCATGAGTCTTGTATTTGATTAGTATGCACTGGTGAATGCTAGTGAAACACCAGAATACTGGAGAAGGGAATCCAGATATGTGCTTTGTTATGCTGGAAAGGGAAACCTTCAGGAAAGAATAATGTTGAAAGCAGAGAAGAGTAACACTGCAAATGGAACTTCACACTCTTGTGCACTGCTCCTTAGCGCATTACTGCATTTTAGGATATTGCTGATATCCTAACTGCCATGCACAATTTAGGAGAAAAGTTGCTGTAACTTACCTAGGCGCAATAAGTCTCTACCCAAAGGACCCCATGAAATGGCACACTGCTGTTACTGAATGCGCTTCAGCTATTCTTTTACCTCTTTTGTTTTTTAAGTTTAATTACATCTTTTCTGTTTCTTTCCAGTTTTAGAAACACCTGTGCCTTTGCTGCATTTCAGATAACGGTTAGTGATGCTGAAAGAAATATATGCAGGAAAAAGAAAGCAACAGCTGCTGAAAGACGTATATTAAGAAGGTATTTTTATATACACAGAATCTTTTCACTACTTGGTCAAAACAGAAAGCAAAGTGAGGATGGTTCTTGCCTAAAACAGTGCTATGTGCTTGACTGAAAGAATAAGTTATGATTTCTAATGGTAGAGTTTGTCTTTCCATCCCCTGCTTAGATACTGGCATGTCTTCTACCATAATCTGTTTTTTCCCTGCATGAGACTGAACTGACTCAGAGTGAGTTCTAACCTTTAATAAGGTCTGAAACCCAGAGATTTCTGTTTTAAGATCGTTGCATTACCTAACTAGTGGCAGCCTAGGAGGAGAGAGGCATAAAAGGAGACTGTACAAGGCTTTAATCATAGCATATTTTTGGGAGGGAAAACTCTACCTAGGTCAGGCTAACCACACAACTGGCTTGCTGTTGAAAATTATTTATTCTGAGTGTGTACATTGTCCTATGGCTGATCATTAGGCTGGGTTCATCTTGATCCATAACATGTCACATCAGTTTCAGTCAGAGAGAGACAGTTTTGAAGTAGTTGCTGTACAACAGGGATGCCATCTGAGGGCCTTGATTGAGAGTTTTGAATGGTATAACCTGAGATAACTGTAGTAGTTCTTGCCTTCAGCTGTCTTTACTTCTGTGGAGAAGTTCCCACTTGCATAGGATGGTTCCTGTGGTTGTATACAGTTCTGAGCCTCTGTAGTTCAGAGCTCTGTGGAAGTGAGCTAAAACACAAGTGAAGTTATCAAAGTATGCCCAGCTGTAAATTGCTGCCCAGTGACAACACAAGCAGCTTGAGGTGTTCCTTAATGAGAACCAGAAAACTGAGGGAGAAGTGAAATTGAAAGAGGATGAGATCTTGTAAAGCCACCTTGCAGCTTCTCAATTGTGATTCCAAGTCCTAACCTCCCTGTTACTCATGTCAACCTTTTTGGGGCTGGAGTGTAGTGGTTTTTTGTTTTGATTTGGTTTTTTTTTTTCTTTGCTAGTTGCTTTCTGAGCTGGCTACATCCCAGTAGGATATTCTGGTGATTCTGAACTCAGCTGCAGTATTGCACATCTACCTTCCTTAGCATCTGTGTCAAACAATCCTCCCTGAGGATGAAGCAGTTAGTGGTGTACCTAGTTAGTAGTGTAACATCCTAACATGTTTTTAGGCAATGAGATGCATTTCACATGTGAATTATGGTAGTAAATTGCTCTGTCTCCTGAGATTTTTTGATGGCAGTGTGCAGTCCGTGGAAACTTGCTCCACCACTCTGGCAGATCTCAGTGTAAGTTGTGGACATTGATTTGTGGGACCTCTCTGGTCCCAGTGCCAGAGGAGGTCTTGGTCTTTAGCAGATTTCCTGCAGGCAAGGGAACTGGTGCTTTGTCCCAGTGTCCTGGGTTCAGCTGTCCTTGGGTCCTTTGGGCACTGCACTGAAATCATGAATATGGAGTCTGTCCACACCTGGTCATAAACATGCAGGTATGGTGTTGAGGAAGAAGTGGGGAGTGAGCAAGTGGTTGCATGATTCTGTTACTAGCTGGGCTTAAACCAGGACACTCAGGTAAATAAAAGTCATTGCCAGCTCCAATTGTTTTAACCTGGCTGAGTTCTCAGTGATGAGTTGAGGTTGCTTATGCAACAAGTAATTCTCTTGATTACTGACAGCTGATTTTACTGGGCCTAATATTATAAGTAAGTTGTTATTACCATTGCTAAATTGTTACTGCACTGTGAAATTTTTCCCATTACACAGATACATAATATAGTTGAGCAGAGACACTTTGAGGGAAGGATGTTGGTTGTGTTGGCAGTTCACCCTGTAACAGTCAATCACTTCATTTTCACTGGCTAAAGATGACATGTGATGGTAAATAATTCCTTACATAGTTTTCAGCTTTGCAAAGTTCCCTGTGTAACTGATGTCGCTGTCAATCCCCATTGTGGGCCCAACAAAAAAACCCCAAATTTTCCTTGAATACTTAGCTTTTTTGAGTATTTTACTTGCTTTTACATGTCTATATATAAATTCTACATCTACAGTAAGTAAATAGACCCTGTAATTCACCTACAGAAAGCCTTGTGTTTAAATAAATCTAAGTTTGAAAAATCTTGCAATTACAATTTTGATAGTAATAACAATTTCTGTCACCAGTGTGAATAGAGAACAACTTGGCAAAAGTTTCTTGCTAGGAGGCATTCTTGGATCCTATGTTCTCATATAAACTGAGCATGTCATTATATCCATGTGGGTTTGGCACGAGGGTAAGGTACCCTACCAGGGTAGAGATCCTTTCTGTCTTGAGCCAGGCTTAATGTGCACCCTCTACAATTGCTTCCAATTCTAGCCTTATCAGCTTACTAGCTGCTTTCCCATAGTGTTCTTAGTACTTTCTAGAGTGGTAATTTTTAGCTTAGTACTCTCAGACAGTTATTGAATTTTTAGAGCCCATAAGCCTATTTATTGGCTGTCTCATTCCTCTTCCTCAGTCTCCTCTCACTTGTCACATTCCTTTTTCTCAGTCTCCCTCTCACTTTGACCTATTAATTATTTTATTTATTTTTTTTAATTTAAATGCATGAAGAATGAACTTAAGCCAGCCGAGGAGCGCCCAGAAAAGATCTGGGGAAGGTTTTGTGAGGTTATGTTGCTTTGTTCACATAAGTAATTTCTAACACAGCTGCTTTTTTAGCTGCTGCATCTATTTCCATGTGAATTGTTCATTTACTAACTTGGCAATGCATGGGGAGAAAAAACACATATCAGCTATTTTTCACTTTTTTAATGCACAGTAGGATTAATCTGTATTTATTTGTATGGTTGTAATACCAGTTTGTGGGAACTCAGGAACCCTAAATTAAGTGTGATGGCTTCTTCTTTCTCCAAAACTGTAATAGATTTTAGTGTTTAACATTGCAAAGAATGAAACAAGGATATCAACAACAAATAAGACTGATTTCAAGCACTTAATACCTTCCATATGACTGCCAAATTGCTTGAAAATTAAACTCAGAACTGTCAGCTCAATCCTTCATTGCCTTCCTTCTCATTTTGTGAGTTATATGTAATGGAAGTGGTAGTAAATTGCTACCACTAACGTAACTGTGTGAGGAATTTTCTTCTGGGGTCAAGTTCCTGGAAATGACAAGGACACTGCAGGGTGGAAGAGAACTGAGCATGGTCTGCTCTGGCTTACTGCTGCAGAAAACAAGGCTTTCCAGAGTCTCTCTCCTTAACATTGTTTATGCTGTTTCTGATGAGATTCATTTTAATTTATAAAGGGGCAAAAAGCAAAAGTAGGCTATTCTCTCTTTCCACAGTTTTGACAGGGGTATATGTACTTATATACTTCTTCGAACACACATTTTTGGGTTGCAATTTGAAGGCTTTGGGAAGAGGTAATGGTGGCATATTTAGTACCTTACTTTTATAGAAGAGGTTTCCATGAAACAGCAAACAAAAGCTGGACAAGCTGGTGGACTGAGATTGCATTTTTGCCACCTTGATTTTACTGTTTATTTTCCCTCTGTATTCCATCCATTTTTTTTTATTACTCTCTAAAGTGTGTCCCTTGGGCTCTGTTCCTTACAGCAAATGGATGGTTTTAGGAATTGTTACACTATATTCCTCTGTGTTACCCAGTGGTTTATGGAAGTTACAATTTAGCTCAGTGCTTTGGATGTTGGCTCTTTCTCGTGGGGAAATGGGAGATGGTCCTGGTGCACCTAAATTCCATAGGTTTACCACTGAAGCAGTTTTGGGATGGGAGAGTTACACCCTTTTCTTACCTATCTTTGAACATCAAATTTTCTGACTCCTGGGAGGAAAACATTGGGGTTGGGACTAGTCATCAGATTCTCATAGCAGTTTAAACTTCCGCAGCTGTGTAAAACTGTCAGCACAGGAACCAAGCGCTTACAGCTATTGAACTTGCAATGAATCCCACCACACCTCTAAGGATAGGCAGCTAAAAGGTTTTGAAAGCACTTGAACCTGCCAAAGGCAGAAGAAACAGAACGAATGGCAGCAGGGGGAGTTATTAGAGAAGTGAACTCCAGGTCAGGGTGGCCAGTGAGCCTGGGTAGAGAGCAGCAGAGATGACTTTAGGGGAAATGACATTGGTAACTCAAAAACTATCAGTGGGATCTGCTAACAGTGAATGTGAGTTGTGACCCCCAGTAGAAAGGCCGCCATACAACTGTTAGCTCATACTTTTGGAGTGAACACGCAGTGTTGGGAAATGGATGAGAATTTCTGTCTTTTTACCAGAGTGCAGCCACAATAGGAGGAATTGTATGTATCTGGAAGCTTGATTCCTATTCTAGTTTCAAAACCTAGCAAAGTAGGAGGGGAAGAAAAGGCTAATGGATTAAAATTTCAAAGCTGTTTATCACAACTGCCTTAAACAACAGCTTCTGCATAGGAAACTGAAATTAAATCTTATTCTGTCATTCTTGGTTTTCTCCCTTTCTTAGGCAAACAAACAAAAGCTCTACTGTTTCTGGATACTTTCACTCAGTTACTTCAAAGCTTTAGAAGAAGTTACAAGCCAATCTGGAATAGTAGTTCCACAGTAGGGTTTTCTGCCTTCTGAAATAAGTATAAAATCACCTAACATTTCCCAAATGACATTATAAGCCCTAGAGTACTGGTTATCTGGAAGGTATCTGGGGATGTAAAGCCCACCATTGACCTCAGATTTTGATTTTGCAATGCTTCTGTCAACTACTTAGTCTTCCTGCCTTATTCTTCTGAATAGGAGGTCCACCTCTAAGCATAGTACTTGGTCATCTACCTATTTAAACTTATTCAGAAAATCAGGCTTTCGTCTGTTTGCAGCCTTTTGAGCAAATTTCTTTCTGTCCAGTTTTGCTTTTTTTCCTCCTTCTTCATTTCTTAGATACAGTACCTTTGCCTTTTTGATTTCCTTCTACACCTTTGCTTGTGTTACAGAATTATGTTTCCCTAGGTTATTACCATGTTCCTGGTATTTATCTGCAATCTTTAAAGATTTTAGTGAAATTGTCCAGCTATTCTGCCACATTACCTCCTTTGCCCTATTACAATTTATCTTTCCCCTCTCTCTTAGCTCTGATTCTAGTGTTTTCTGAATATCATGTTATACTTTTAACTCTTCTGTAATCTTCTTGTTCCTGGCTTCCAACAGATATTCAAGATAATTCTTTTTCTAATCACATAGGAAATTGATGTAAAATAAAAAGAGTTCCTTTAAGTGTTAACATTTTACTGGGAAAAGATTGGGATGAGAGTTATAAAGATACATTTCTGGCATAAGTTTCTTAAAATAGAGGGGAACTTAGCAGGGGAAAATGTATGCATATTAATGTATAATCAACCAAGGGATGCATCAAGATTTCTTATTTATTTATTTACTTCACTTGCTTGCAAAATGACCAGCAGACTTCAGCTAGCTAAGACAGATTACTTTGATATGTCCTTGGGAATTCTGGTGTTTTTTTGTCTCAGTTACGTTCTCTGGCAAGCACACAGATGAGATGTCCCCTCTAGCACCCAGCAGCTCAGCTTGCCTTTTGTATGTGGATACGATTCTTCCCCTGAGTTTGCAAAACCTCTAAAATCTCCATTAAAATGCACTGCAAACCTCCTCTCTTTGGGAATACTATGAAGCTAGGAAAAGAAGACCATAAAAGTGGAGCCAGAATAAATAAAGCTTATTCCAAATGAGTGTGGATTGACAAGTTTAAGAATCATTAGTTTTGCCCTGGTGAAAAAGGAAGAAGATGGAAATCCACAGGAGAGAATTAGGTTGATTCAAGCAATACACTGGCACTGTAACCCTACTCTCTATCTGTGTACAATACACCCAGAGGCAAAGAAGGGTTTCTGGTATGAAGATTTTATCAACCTGTGTTTCTGTGACAGTTTGAGCGCTTGTGAGTGGATGAAGCCAGAAGGAATTACTTGTGTTGTTCTAAATAAGTGTCACTAAAATCTTTGTGCCATACTTATCCAGCCTCTATGTGACACATACAACAAATGTATATCTGTGAAACAGGTGTCTGTATTTTGGTTTTGAAACCTTCTGCTAGCAAAGCCAGAGTCTAGAGCACCATGACTCCTGTCCCAAGCCCTGCAGTGAGAGAAACAAAAATTAAAAGCTAGGTTTGACCCTTTTCACCTCACCCATAAAAAGAAAGTGAAGATTAGCTGTGTCCATGCCCCTTTCCTATTGTCAGTGCGTGGTCCTGATATGGGAAGGGTAGGTGAGCAGGAGGAGGGGCTGTCATAGAAATACAGGCATCTGTATTTATTTCTTTTATTTATTTAGCATCTCACAGAAAGATCTGTTCAGCGGCACTGGAGCAGTGATGCATGAGGACATGGATTGTTCACTTTAGAAAGAACTGTGAGTCTTCTGGTAAATCAGTGCTATCTGAACTAAAGTCCCAAGGACTGATCTGTCAAGAGGTGGCTGAGTGAGATTTACACTCTATGGCCTGTCACAAAGAACTCAGTGGTCCTCTGCACTTGTGAGAGCAACTGAGGGTTGGGCAGGACAGGCTGTATTCCACAAAGCAGAAAAAGACCTCTTGGAGCTTCCTGCTCTTCATGTGAGCACTGTAATTTGTTGTTACTTCTAGCTGGTAGCCAGTTTCATAAATTTCAAATGTGCTCACTTTTGCAAAAACAACCCAGCGTTGAGTATCTCGGGACTCTCCTTACCATAAACCATGTTTTGCTTATCCCAGGAGAAAGATGGAAGTTTCTTTCTCCCATTACTCTAAGCTTCTATTTCCACCCCTAAATGAAATTGAAATTCAGGACTGTGGGTGGTTGCATGTCCAGGAAAAACTGTTTCCTGGTCTTGGCTTCTGACTAGTGAAGCAGGTTGCTTACTTGTTTAATCAAACTGGGAGTAGATTTACTGGTAAGAATTATGTTTACTCAAAAGTTTTTTATAAACGGATCTTCTAATGTGTTTCTGTAGGACAGCAACCTGCATTCAGCCTCCAAAGTGACACACATCCTCTGTTCTACCATCCTGTCCTTCAGGTTGCTGTGATGTGCATGGCACAATTAGTCTTTCCCATTGTTTCTGACAGTCATTTTTTGAAGTGTCTTTGTTTACCAGCCTATAAAAAACAAATCCTGTCTACGGATCATCCTGGGATCTCATCTTTCACACAACTCAACAGATGACCTTAAGCAATACTTTTGTGTGTGTAAAGGAGTAGTTAAAGGAGGAGTGAAGTTAGAAATGCATTTGGAACTCTGGGGAAGCAGAAGAATCCCAGCATCTGTTTCCCAGTGTTGTTTCTTTGTTTGACTCTCATTGACTTTAGTGAGATTCTTATTACTACATTTTACAGTCTGCAGTCTCTTTCCTCTCTTAGAAATGCTGATGGCACAATATTTCTTTCCTCATGTGATTTTAAATACATTATTTAAAATTTTTAATAGAACTATTTTTGTTCTTAAACTGGTGCAGTTGAGAAATTAAAATCCCCAAGCATTTTACTTTCCATATTTTTCTTACAAGGAAGGTCTGCAAGGACCAGAAAAAATAGAAGAAATGTCCTTTCTCAACTTGAGAACTCTTATTTCTATTTGGTTTCTTAAAAGCTGTTGTTCCTTAAAATAATCTTTTGCTTTCCGGTGTGGTGTGATTAAATGATTTGAAGTCTCAAATTACTGAAACAATGCTAGGTTTTTTTCTTAAATTTCATTTAATATATAATAAAATTTATAATTAGTTTTAAATGAATTTTGGTCTGCTTTTTAGCAGGTACGAATCATGTCAGTTTTATTTTAGCACTTATGAAAAAAGTGAGCTCCATTGTCTTCCCACAGAAATATGGGAGGAGGAATTACTCATTCAGTCTCCTTTCCAATTGGAAGGCATTCTCCCAAAGTTGGCTCCAATATATATCTGTACCAGGGCAAAGAATTTGGAGGAAAAAGCCACCAGCCAAATCAAGAGATAAAAAAAAACACCAACATATTAGATGCCTAGAAGAAATCCATGTAGTACAGCGTGTTGTTATGTCAGCACATCATTGCTCGCATTTCTGATTACAAAGGCAGCTAGAAGGGGATGTGTTCATTACCTGCAGGGAACACATCTCTTGCCACGAGCTGCACAGCCTCCTGGGAACAGCCTCTGGCAAGATTCTTCCACTGGGCTAAACTCAGCCCCAAGGTATCAAAGCTGGCTTCCAACTCTTGGCTGATGTCTCTGTGTGGCTCTTTGCACTGTGGAGCTTCCAGTGTTGAAGAACTGGGGTTTGTATGGTGTTTAAAAACTGGCCCTCAGACTTAGATACTTGTTACAGGCCTTGTCCATATCACTAAGATGAAAATTTGTTGATTACATGGTGCAAAGCATCATGCTGATACAGGGACTACTGTATCTACCTGCTGATACAGGGACTGCTTGATCTGCACTTTGCTTTTACCTAGGTGATCAGAGAAGTCTCCTCAGGTAATCCATTCTACCAGGAGTGGGGGGAGGCTTTGTGCAGATGTGGAAATGCTGCTCAAAGCAGGCCATTAGCTTGATAGGCTAACTGGGAGCGCACTTGTGGATGGCCCTCTTTTAACAGCAAACTGTGATACTAAAAGCTGCTGTTCCTGGCCAGCACTGAGGAGCACCAAGGTAGCAATTCATAAAAATAATACTTAATTATGTGCATAGGGGAAGCTGATGAGCTGAGGCAGAGTCTGCAGATGGTGCTGAACTCTTTCCTGTGGTCTTTTACCAGGTCAGCAATTTCTAGATGTGTATTTTGAGGCCTAGACCCGTTGGCAGTCTTATTTCTGCTTAATTAGCTTCATGATTTAAAACTATTTGTGGCCTCCTAATGAACTGGGAAAACCCCAGCAGTTGTTAGCAGCTGGCTGGGATTTTAACAGCAGCCATGTGTGTTCAGCAGAACAGCAATAAAATAGTGAGAAGAAAAATCTGGCAGTATTGCCAGGGGTCAGGACATGTGAGGGCTACCCTCAGTCCTGTTAATGATCATCATTAGCTCAATACAGAACTTCAGTTAGACATAAACAGCCTTGCAAAGCAACAATGACAATGAAGGCTTTAACAAAGGCAGGGTTTGCGCAAAGACCCTCATCCTGTGAAGAAGGATTTGAACTGAGATGCTGGGTATGGACTGAAGTGGCTGAGGGGTAAGGGTGTATTCCCATTGGATTTTTAACCACTTCCGAGCCCTGCAGAGATTTGCTAGGGAAAATCTGTCAAAACTCTTTGGCACTGAGCTGCCTATCTCCACTATCCCTGTGGGGCTTTGCTGAGAGATGGACATGACTGGTTTTTGAGTGGTGGTAGATCTGCTAGTTCTGGTTATACCTGTGCCTGAGGGCTCTGTCCTCTGAGTCTATTGCAATCATCACCACTAAGCCTGCATCCTGATTTCCCTATGATCTAGAAAAGGTGTGCCCCATTGTGTAACCATCCATGTAACAAGCTCCCATGACTATAGTCTATTTCTTCTGACATTCCTCCTTCTTACAGTGCTTCTCAGTTATTCCTGTGATGCAGATTTTCACAGAAATATTTTGGCTGTTCCTGAAGCCCCAGATCACAAGTGTGCTTTATCTCACCTGAAGATTCCTAGCACCACTCTGGATAAAACATAAAACATATCCTTATAGTTAAGATAGGTTTACTGAGGTGTAGCCTGTAACACTTACTGCTCCATTTTAGCCAGTCTGCAATTTATCAAAACTAAATATGGATCACACTCGATGTATGTACTTTTTGTAGCTGCCTCTCATGTTTTGATCACATTTCCTAAGTTTATAGGCAATCGAGAGCAGTTCAAATATTGCTGAACTTGTGCTTCAGTGATTACTTCAGCAAAAGAAGCAGTATGTATGAAAGAAAGTATGTTTTGTCAGGTGAAAATGCTCAGATTCATGAAAGACTTGGCTAGCTGATTTACCTGCAGAAAGGCTGGCACAAGCGGCTAAGAGCATCCTCTTAGATGGTTTCAGCTCTTCAAGAAGGCCACCCCACCTTTGCTCTGGAGAGATTTTTCCTTCTTTCCTGTATCACAAACATGAATTCTTTTGTGAGTCACATTACATTTTAGATGTACGTGATAAAATGTATAGAGTTTCCTTAATGTCTGTCAGTGCACCTTTGAGGCCACTATGAAGTAAGCATGCCTGGCTCTGGGTTTAAGTTTTTCAGTTCATAAATGATCCTCACATGTCCTCTTAATCCATATTTGTGAGACATTTTGGTGCCTTTAAACAAAATTGTCTCCGGAGGTCTGTACACACTTCCCTTTGCTATCTCAGGTACTGATTATATTATGTGGAACCTCCTCTCAGTATTATCTCTGGTGTTTTATTTTATGGCTGGATGGATTTCTTATATTTTGCTTTAATCGGGTTGATATGCACATAATACAGTGACCTTTAAATTCCTGTGGGTTTTGTGAAGTGCTTTGAAAAATATGTCTGCAACCACTAAATAATGCCCTGGTGTGGTTTTGTTGTGTAAGTGGTACCTAACAGAAACAGAACTAGCAAAGAATAACCTTATTACTATAGGAATTTAAGTGTATCATCTATTGCTTGTAGTGTTCCATAGTTCAAGCCAGGATTTCTTAGATCTTTTTCCTTCAGTTATTTTCCAGGATTTGAGTTCAGCAAAGCCCTTTGCTAAATCAAGGGAAGTATCATATGAGAGCAAAGCAATGTGTAAGGGTTTTAACCTGCAAACTACTTCAGGCAGACATATAGACACTGAGAATTTTAGTCAGTTCTTTTTATCTCCTGACAATGCAGTTGGGGGTGCACCTCTCATCTACAGGAACTAAAGGTCTCCCAGGTAAGAGAGATGTAGTCTTCTCTGCAAAATTGAGACTGCTTCCTCTGAGCACCTTCTTTTTTCCCACCACAGTCTGCTGTTCCTGGAGGATGACAGCCCCCAGGACCTTAAGGTGTAACTGTGGTTGCTGCTGTTTTGGTGTGGAAGTCTGTTGTAGTTTGAACCCAGCCAGGCAGCACGTTCACCCACTCAACCCCTCCTTCCTGCCC
>NDXB01003248.1:151379-167163 GCA_002631895.1 Agapornis roseicollis | reverse complement strand
AAAAAAAAAAAAAACAAACCAAACCCAAAACCAGGGGAAGGGACCTCCCCGTCCATTTCTCAACTACAAGTGTTTTTAATCACAGAATCAGATTTAATAGAACAAGGAAAAAAAATTCACCTCCCAGAAATTTCTCTCTACTTTTTGACATCTCTAAGTGGGTTTTCCACAGAAACCCAATAGCCAAACTTCCACTCTATACCATGGGCTCTGACTAGACATTCAGTGCCATGGCAGTTCAATTTTTACAGTGCACAGATCTTAACCTGAGAGGGGAGAATTTAACAGGGGGGGTGTGTGTGTCTGTGTGTGTATAGAAACATCCCAAACCCAAAGCTGGGTTATTTTACAAGCAACATTTCATGCTCTGCACCAAAACATTCTCATGAGAAAACCAGCACATGCCCAGGGTGCTGCTGTGGCTCAGTCTTTGGAAAAGCTGGCTGCTTCACCACTCTTACTGCAACTGAGGTGATTGCATGCCACCAGCCTTCAACCTCTTGGCAAGTGTTAGTGGCTTAGAAAGCAGAGAGCAGCGAAGAAGGGAGGGCCTGTTTGTCCCATACATGTCAGGAGCTGCTGTCTGCAGCCAGTCTTACACCACTTCTGTGCCAGCTTGACAGCAAAGAGCCATCATCTAACCTGAATTTGCAAATGCAACTTCCCTCCCCCCAACCCTGAGTTCAGATTGAGTTACATCTGCATTAAGGAGGCATCCTGCCTTGCCAAAATCCATAGCTCAAAGCAAATTTTTCCCACTGCAAAATCTAGGATGAAAAAAACAGATGCTGCTAAGTTTCCACTTTCACAAGTCATATTAAGATGACTCTCATTAGGAGTCTCATTAATTTTGTGCCACCAAATGGTATAAGATACAAGATAGTTACCAGAAAACACTAATGCGAGTGAGACATTATTTGCCAATTAATTTAACTGGTTAAACTGTTGTAGAAACCATGAAAAATTGACATTGGTTAATACAATACAGGTATATGTGCTGACAGGCAAAATAAAGAAATTGTAGCTTAATGAAGGTGGTGACTTTCTAATTTCACTTTTCATGGAGGTAACAAACATAAAATGGAGTTCCATGTGCCAAAAATTCACTTACATCCTTAGAGCAACAATTTAAATTCCAGGTGCTCACACGGGAAGTATTACTCTGCTACTGAACGTTTAACAGAGTGGTAAAGTGTAGTGATCATTTTAGTGATCCTTTTTACAGCGCTTTGAAGTGACATCTGAGTTTGCCTGTAAGACTTCAACATTTGAGAACTTGTGTCAAGAAAGAAATAAAGCAGAGAGATTTCTTAGTGAACCACAGGAAGGGTTACTTGAAGAGTGAGCAGGAGCAACTTTGAATGTGAAAATGCTAAAAAATCCAAGGATGAGATAAATCATGCTCCTGAGATTTAAAAAAAAAAACCTCACATTTTAAGTTTTATAAGCAAGTTCTATATTTTAAGACCTAAGCTGCAAGTTCTATAAGCAAGAAATTAAATACATGTGCTGTCTGAAAGCGTGAACTTTCCTATTCAGGTGACTTTTAGAAAAACCTATTCCCATTTCAATAAAGCTGTTACTAGACTCCACGCCTCCATTTTTCCAGTTTGTTCCTGCTCTGAACATCAAGGCTTGCTGATGTACTGCTTGCCTCTGTTGTCTGCACAACATACTGGTTCTCAGACAGCAGACGTCATCCTGTAAGGCTTTGAGGGGGTCTTTAATGTTCTGCACTTTAGCTTGTATGAATACCAGCATGCAAAATCTGTAGCAAAACCCACCAGTGAATGGAAAAGGTTAACACAAGTAAGGTAAGAAGGCTGGAAATCCCACATACTTGTAGTTTTCCCCCATTGCATTCTACCTTGCAAAAGCTTATTTCCTTCATGCTGAATTAAATTACTGAGGTAAGATTCAATACTTAAATAATACTGATGGTACACCATCAACACCCTGTTGGTTCTCACCTGTCACTTAAATCCAGAGGCAGCAGTGGGACATCAGTTTTCAGGAAAGTTCCAGACATGAGCCAGAAATATCCAGAACACAAGCCCTAATCTTTGGCATATGTCCAAATGGTTGAAATAATAATGAAAAAGTAGTTAACACATTATGTAATACCCAAGAGCTGAGAAGGCTTTTCACAGGGACATCCTATCATC
This sequence comes from Agapornis roseicollis, assembly GCA_002631895.1. NCBI lineage: Eukaryota > Metazoa > Chordata > Aves > Psittaciformes > Psittacidae > Agapornis > Agapornis roseicollis. The sequence goes on along the minus strand of NDXB01003248.1, from coordinate 164,998 downwards.
AAAATCTATCTGAAGATGGCATTGAGCAAGTGACCTATCAAGGCATCATCTTACAGTATTCTTGAAACTAAAAGAAGCAATAAGGGCTCTAAAGGAAACAGAACTGCCAGAAGATCTATGCAAAATATTCTCAGGAAAAAGAAAAAAAGTTCAATAGTGAGAAAAGTTGCTCTACAAAATAACTGAAAAAATGAAGAAGAATTTCATTATCTCAAATAAGCAATAAAGTCGCAAGTGAAATTCAAGGCAGAATTGCATATGCAAGAAAAATAATCCTAAATACATTATAATTCATCATTGCTTAATTAGCTATAACATGAAAATTACATTGGATTTTATGCAGATAGTTGTGTGGAAAATGCAGCCTGATGCTCAGCAGCACTCAAGAAGGCAAAAGGATGTGAAAGCACAATTAGAAGTGTAATGAACCTAAACAGAAAATGCTTTTGCATTGCTATGCTAATCTATGGTTCAGTCACTCTTGGTACTTTGTGTAGTTACTATCACCTGACCTTAGAAGAAGGGAAAAGAACAATGAGGATTATTGGGGAAATCCATAATAGTTTCCATGTCAAGAGAGATTAAACAATTTAAGACTCTGGTGGAACAACAGTAAGAGTGCCATGGATGTAGTGGGACTCAAAGATCAAAAGGCTGGATAAGATTTGGTCCCATCTACCAGGAGTTAGCCATGAAAATACTGAGTGGTAAACTCAGGAAAAAAAAAAAAATGGAAGCACCATTGGAAGCATTTAATGCCAAAAGAGAAATAAATGAGCATTACCTTCTACATCATTTATACAAGCTCAGAGAAAAAAACCTCTAAGGGCTATTAAAAACATTGGTACAAATGAAGCCTTCATCTTAAGACTACAGATTGCCAACAAATTGTAGTACTCTACACCAAGGATCATTATATGTTTGTCCAATTTTATATATTTGCCCTATTTTATATTCCTTGCCTCAACATGTGCTGCTGTCAAAGACAACATATTAGTTCAGAGGGACCATTAATCTAATCCAGTAGGGCTGTTCTGTATTCAGCCAGGTCAAAAGGACATACAATGTAGGTGTCATAAGTTTTGAACATCCACACTTAGTTTAAAATTACTCAATAAAGCAGATTCATGGAATATTTCTCTTGTTTTTAACATTCAATAACATTAATTTCCTCCTCATTCAGGCAAGTCCCCTTAACCTCTTGAATTACACTATCACATTACAGAAAACTTCAAAAATCTGTGGCCCATAATGAAAAAATGATCATATGGTATTTAAAAACCCTACCATCACTACTACTATTCTTACTGCATATTAATTTCTCTCTTTCTCTTTGATCTAGCCATTTTAATGGTTATGAACCTTTCCTACATGTCCAACTGTTGCTTATTAAAAATAAAACTACCACCATATCTTCAAATAATGATTTCAGAAAATACATAACTTAATAGCTTTAAGAAGATTGTAAGAAAACTGCTTGCAAAAGAGAAGCTTTATGAATACTATCAAGTTTCTTTCAAGAGTCTGAGAGAGCCAGGTTCTTGGTGGGGGGAGCACAGAAAGCTCAGAAGTTCTGTTATGTGCCTCTGGGTGGCAGGAAAAATCCAATTCAGCTGTCCACTTGGAGTGCTCCTAAGCACCTGTGTGATTTTTCTCCCCTAGAGCAACCAGAGGACACATGCAACATTCATCCTGTTAGCTTACCAACAACAAGGAGTTCAGTGAATGCCATGCATCCTTCATGATGCACAAACCCATCTCCTGGTTAAGTTGCAAGGTAGTGGAATGTGTCAGAAAGAAACACTAGTGCGTCACTTTCCCAAGGAATTGACTTTGAAGATAGTGAAGGGATAAATGTTACTAGGACAAGGAATGGCTTTTACTGATATCTAACACTAGTCTTCCAAAAGCAAATTACAAATACAGGACCTGTTCTATACACACACAATAGCATGTTTTATTCCCAAGTAGTCAATGACTGTCAGCAGAAGGCTGACATGATCAGGTGCTGTCTAGACATTTTTTGGACACACTTAACCTCTTCTGTAAGACACGTGGACACCAAGAGAAGTTATCTGTGAGGCTGTATTTCTAGCACTGTATGCCAAAGCAGGAAAATAAAGTGGAAAAGTGCAAAAAGTCAGGCAAGCAGAATTTCCTTTCAGTTAAAAAGTTGTTGCTAAGCTTTAAGGCAGATTCATTGTGGCATGTTCGAGTTCACTGGATGCAGGTGCAGTAGACCAACAGAATAACCTCACTTTGCAGATTGCTTAGAACATCCCTGTACACTAAATAGGCTGGTCTAATAAGGGATGCTACTGCTCTTCACAAACCTTGCTTTGTACTGAATCGGCAACAGTCAACCTCCTCACATTTCCTCAGGGCTATTTTGCCTTCTTGGTTAAAAGCATGGAAAGGACTATCAAAACATAGATCCATTCTGTTTTTCAGAAGGTTTCTGAACACAAGGAGGCCAATCATAAGCAACAATGTTCCATTTTGCCCTAAAGGAATGACTACTAAATTCTCTGTGAAAGTGACCAAAAATACATGATTTATGTAACCTCATAAGTTCACTCTTCAGATGTTCTTCCCTTTTTAGTGTTGACAGGATAATTGACCTCTTACAATCATTGTTGATATATCACTTTCAACCAACTTCCCTTTCATCCTACCCTCAAGACCTATAATAATTTGTAATAATCCTACTGTATTTTAACACAGTTAAGCAGTGACTGCCTTCTATTACAGTAAGTAGTCTGTGCAATCCATTTACATATCAGACTTTTAGTTTCCAATTACTTCCTGACTTCTTTCTATCCTGTAGGCCTCTTCTCGCAGCGCACTTTACATCCTGGAAGCTTGCTATTTGAATCAGCTATACTGATATAGCTGAACTGCAGTGATGACATCACCCTCCTCCTAAAGGTAATGTTATTTTTCCTCTGTGTTCAGATTTCCTTTAAAAAAACAGCCTTGGAAATGAATGCAGAATTCAGGGGTTTTGTTCAAGTGTGTTGTTTTCATTCTCAATATATTTATAGAATATGTTTGCCAGCTGTTCTTTCGTTATTTTTATACCTTTATATATCCATTTTTCTAGTTAAATACTTACAATTTGGCCCAAATTCTGCTCCCTAATGTGCATGATTGGAAGTCACAAGCATATCCAAGTAGTGGAATTGGCTGTAGCTGTTCACTCGCAGACTGTCGTATCTTAGGGGTTTTTTTGGACAACATCCATTTCATTTCTCTTAAATGATCTAAGCCATTTTACTGAGGCAGTTTTTAACAGACTTATGTATATAACTAGCAGCACCTTTACTGCTTTATTACCTAGACTTGATGTTTTTAAACTTAGCATGAAACAGATTTGATACGATACTCAGTAGCTCAACAGAATCCAGTTGTTCTCACACATTAGTACAATTTTTAAAATCACTTCATTTAAGATAATTACATGATTTATATAAGCTTTCTAGCAAATCTAATCTATAATACAATGCCTGTTTGCCAAGTGTAGAGGCATTTAGATAATATTATTAGATTCTCCTCTTACAGCTCTAATGTATTTCCAGGCAATTCTATCACCTCACTCTATATAAACACATGGAAATCTTTTAGACAAGCATTCACAGTCAGCCTGTCTGTATACAACATACGCTGCAACTGTTTGTTGAATTCAGTATTTTGAACCTAATAAAAGATTTTTAATTTGACAGGGGAGACAATATTTATACTCTAATTTCAATTCTTGTCATTGATTTGCCCTTTATTTTAGAAACTGACAGAAACTCATTCAGAAAATTGATAGGGTTTTAATTTGTGTTTTAGCATTCTGGACTATTTTTACTAAACTAAGAGGCAGGGAATAAGAAAGCCGTAAATGAAGTCTGAGATGGGACAATTTATTTGTGCAATTAAAAATTTGTTGTAAGCATTATCAAAACCTACCATGTTGTAAACAACTTTTACTGACTCACATTAAATTGTTATTTTGCTTTGCTTCACACCTCCTAGTTGTAGCTAGCACCTGTTGCTTCAGAGAAAGGTTGAACTCTCCTACTGGTGCCAGCAAGTTTAGGCCCTTGCATGGAGTTATACATGAGAAGGGGCTGAGAGGACCATTTTGTCCTTACAGTAAAGACTTACAGTAAGACAGTCATAGTAAATGAATGCTGCTGTCAAAAACCTCCTCTACCCTAAGGATTCATATCATTAGATGTAAAACTTCTAGATGCTTTCTAAAATGAATGCTGTTGCAGATGTACTCCGTTATATCAGCAGATGTTTTAATGACAGGATTATGAAAGAAAATACACCAGCTTGCCTAGCTTCAATATTCAGCAAAACTTGGACCTTGTAGAAAAACTTAGAAGATAATATATGACAGTTGACACATCCACATTGGACATAACGCTGTAACAGAAGGGGGGAAACTGTACTGATTTGACATGATTTGTATTAGCTAACAGGTGCTGTGGACAGAGAAGAAGCAGTTGATGTCATACCCTGATTTTAGTAAGGATTTTGAAGGTTGTTGGAAAATCATATCCAGAGAACAGCTGTCAGTCGCTCACTGTCAGGAAAAAAGTGTATATCAAAGCAGAAATCTGCAAGAGTCCACACTGGCTCTGGTACTACTCACTGAATTGGAAGCTGGATAGTCAAATTTAATTTGAATTTTTAACAAGCAAAGAGGTAAAATCATAGATATAAGTCAATAAGTGTCTAATGCAACCAATTCTTGTCCAACTAAGGTGAAGAAGACTAAGTATTCTTCTTAAGCAAAACCAAGCAATGATATAGGATTAATGTCTTAATCATTAAAGGATAACAACTGTACAAGTAGCTAATCTATAGAAAAGAACCAGGGAGTTATAGCAGGTTATAAGCATGAATTACATAGAAAAGCCCTTTTGCTCGATTGATCATACAAGTGCCACAGGGGAAGGACTAACTTCACTCTAGCCACCAAGTCTGGTTAATAGGAATTATATAGGCCAATTACAAAGAGCAGAGGAAAACAATGAGATATAATCAAGGCCTGGAAAATACAGCATATGAGGAAATAATGAGTGGAATTCTCCATTTGGAATTATTTAACCTTACAAAAAGATGCTGAAGGGCAGATATGGTGAACTGTTGCAAGAAAGGAAGCATTTCCATTCTCATAGTGAATAGCTTTAGGTGCTAAAAGGCTTCAGGTGATAGAAATAATATGAAAGAACCTGAGGAAAAGCTGGCTAAAGACAGAGTTCCGAAGTGCGAAGCCAGCAGGGACTGAAGTGGCATTCCCTGAAAGGTTTTACAGCAAAAAAACACAGGCAGAAGCACTGGAAGCACAACTGATACCACCTTGGGAATGAAAGGTGGATATTGCAGATCAGTAAACACATGTACTATAGAGAATGTCAGTATTTAATGCTAGTCCTCTTACATTTCTGCTTCTGCTTTGAAAACTGGATCTCAGGTACATACTTTTGGTTTTTTCGCTTCAACTTTCTTAAAGAATGTCATCCACTGCTGCTTGAACCCAAATTCCTTACATTTTCTACTTCACCTGGCAGCAAATTGCTCTGTGCAATTGCTCATTACTGGCCTGAAAACAACAGCATGTTCAGCTACAAGTTATTAATCTCCAAGATTACAAACAGTGACACACCATGAGAAAGATCTTTCCCCATGTTGACTTCTGTTTGGTCTAATTTTACAAAACATTTCAGCTGTTGCTTTGTGAGCTGCTTCAGAAAGTGAAGAATATAAGCTCTGCCTCCCAGTCCAAGGAAGTGGTTATGAAGTGATGAGAAAATTTGGCATGCACTGTTTTAATGATTCTACCAGAGCAGGTAATTTCATAGTAAATACTATCACATTAGACAATTTCAATTAATTAGACACAAAAGCTATAAAATTAATCTTCAATAGATAAGCATGCAATGGAAGGTAAAAGCTGTTATTTAAACCCGATAAGGTGTGTATAATTTTTTTTTTATAGTAATTTGCACTACAATTTTCTTATGTTCAACAAAATAGATAATTTTTAATGGAAAACTGCTTGCCTTTTTTTTTTTTTCTTTTTTTTTCCCCCCCCCTGAACCTCTCCTTCNGATAAGGTGTGTATAATTTTTTTTTTATAGTAATTTGCACTACAATTTTCTTATGTTCAACAAAATAGATAATTTTTAATGGAAAACTGCTTTCTTTTTTTTTTTTTTCCTTTTTTTTCCCCCCCCATGAAACAAACCTGCACTTCACCATTTGTACACATTGACAGTATTCAGATTTCATCCAAAGATTTTAAAATTATTTTTAAGTGGCTGCAGTGTCATCTGGTTTATGGATGGATACCATTTGCCTCCATTTTGCAGGGAAATTGCCTGCCACATCATAGTAAACTCAGAAATGGGAACTTGAGAAGGTCATATGGCACCTCCCAGATGATCAGTTCCTGGTTTTCAGGCAAGATTTACACCACATCCTACATAGTCAAAAGTTTTCCTTGGAAATTACATCCATTACCCCCTTAACCTCTTTTCCTTAGAGCTTTCCAAAGCAATAGCTTTTCTACTTATAGTGTATATTCATACAAGCCTCAAATTCATCTAAAGAATAATTAGGAGACTAAGGAACTGCCAGGAGATGTTCTACCAGAAATCAAAATTGCTAACTACTAAATAGTTATCAGATATCAGAGCTGGAAAACATGATTTATTGGATGTACAGACATACAATGTCCTGTCTGGACGAAGAAAGAAGCCAATACTCCCCAGCTGTTAAGAAACTTAGTTTTAAAAACACTGATTATGCAAATAAATAAAAAACCTCATTGTCTTTAAAGTGTCACAAGTAGAATTTGCAGATAATTTCAGCATTATATCTATATCCTATTTTCAAACAGGACTCTAGCATTTTGAAGAGAAAAACCAAGGAAACCAAATCATCCAAGCAAGACTTTGGTATTTTGAAGTATAAAGATGCACATGGCTAGCTTTTGAAAAAGTGCCTAATCAGATTACATAGCTGAGTTTAGAAAAAGAAACAAAATTATCACTTACATACATGAAAAAATATGCGTTTGAAGAGAAAGACCATGATCCTTGCCTTTATCATGCCTTCAGCATGAACCTGTAGTCTGGTGAAGTTCTTAACAGTTTGTCATTACCACCTCCCTAAAAAAAAGCTTTATAAGCAGTAACTATCCAAACAATGTTCTCATGACACAATGCAGCCCAATTATCCAGGTGTATAGGAATGCCACAAGTTTCACTCTTGAAAAGAAGTAGATGTGGGCAACGCTTTTTTTTTTATCCTACTGCCCAGTTATGTGACATTGACTCAACATCAAAATATTTGCCAAATACAAAATTTTTTATCATTACTTGAGCTTAATTTACACTGAAGATTTCAAATGAGAAGATTTATTCCTCCAAGTATTAATCTAGAAATGAATTGCACACATGGGTATGGATGCTGAGTGAGAACACTACTTCTCAGTCATCAAGCAAACAGTGTTGAACTATTTTTAAGTAGTAGTAAATAACTTAGAGTAACAATGACATCTTTTGGATATCTGCTCTGTTTAAATTGGCAGCTCAAACCTTTATCTTATTCTCACCAAATTTCAACATAACCACAGTAATGTAAAATTAACCTTCTACATCTAAAGACCAGCTGCCTGATCTGCCTTCTGAAGAGATAAAACTGATATGCTGCTCTTGGCTTCACTAGCTGTAAGTCTGTGTTTCTGCAGACTGTTTCTTAAACTAGATTGCACTACATTTCAGTCCTTAGTTTGTCAGGAACTTTATCTTCAAAGATGCTAAACCAATCCATGCATCTGGCTTTGCTTCTTTAAAGTGAGCACTGAGACCCTCTACAGCAGCAGTTTGACAGTGACAAGAGGTAGCATGATTACCCACTCAAAATACGTTTTGGAAAAGAAAATGTAACTGTTCCTCCTCCCTGCCACATCTGTCTATAAAACATGTGCTCATGAACATAATTAAGTGTGGTACAAAGGATCATACACTCACTGATCAAGTTTTTCTTTAATAATGTCTTTCATCTGCATTTACTTCAACATTGCAAACCTGCCCTGTCTTGCTGCACTAGGTGTTGTGGAAACTCGTTACAAAGTACCATTTGTCTTCCAAATGCATAATGCAACAATAAGCATTATTAAATACACTTGTGATATAATCTCTTCTGAGAATGATTATATACTGTGCAAAGATTTTTTTCCATCTATGAGTTTAATAAAAAGTTATTAGAAAAAGAGAGGCTGAATAATTGCTTTTTCTAGAAATAGCCCATTCATGCCAAATGCCATTCTATTATCTCAAATACCACAATGATGCTTTGTTTGCCTCAATCTGTTTTGCATTTCTGAACACTTGTCACTATCTGCAGGTAACTACTTAGTTACATGAAAAGATATTAAAACCACATTAGCCATCTTTTCAAATACAATTTCAATTCTTTAAGTTGTAACAATTCTTGCAATGCTTAACCAGGATTTTAAAAGAAAATAGGAAAGAGACTATGCATTATTTAAGTTTTAATTGAAAATTTTGAGTGCCAAGAGTATTATAAAAACATACAGCCACTTATATGTTCATAGAATCATATAACGGTTTGGTTTGGAAGAGATCTTCAAAGGTCTTGTCCAACCCTCCTTCAGTGAGTAGAGACATCTTCAACATGATCAGGTTGCCCAGACCCACATCCAGCCAGGTGCATCCACCAGTTCTCTGGGCAGCCTGTGCCAGTATTTTAGAACCCTCATTGTAAAGAATTTTTATCTCATGTCCAGCCTGAACCTCCCCTCTCTTAGTTTTTGCAGCACTGGTCTCCATTCTCAAATGCCACATTCCATTATGAAACAAATGAGCCTGTGACAGTCCAGTCCAAACATACACTTTGTTTTTTCAATAAAAAGCCCTGACCAATGTTCTTATACTGCTGCAGGAATTTGACTCTCTTCCTAAGCTTTTCAAGAACATCTGAACACCATCTAGCATCGCAATTATTGCTTTTAAATTAGTTACAATTTTATGGCATTTCTTGGAGGAAAATAAAGAAAAGCGTGCTAGGAATGCACTCAGAGTTGTGAGATAAACTGATTTCAGCTTTGATTGATATGAGCTCAGGATTACAGATCAGCCTGAAGAACCAGGCTTTATTTAGGACTAATTAATACCTTTGTTTATAAAACCAAAACAGGTAACAATGGGAATAATGTTAGGTGCTATTCACACCTGCAACAGACAAGACAAAAATATCTCAAACACACCCCTGAGTACCCACAGGTATGATGCAATGGTCAGTGAAATGCTGAGCACAAGGCAAGCACTGGCAGGAACTCATCCAGGCAGTGCACATGTCCAGCAACCAAGGCAATCCTCAAGCCACAAAAGAAACCCTGCCTGCCTCTGAACCTTGGTTGTCCCCAGCCATGCCCTCATGTACCAAAGACTGTACCTGCTACATGAATACAGGCACAGCTACAGGTTGAGCAAAGAGTTGATTCAGAGAAGCTCTGCAGAGAAGGACTTGGGGGTGGTGGTCGATGAGAACATGAACATGAGCTGACTGCAGTGTGCACTCGCAGCCCAGAAAGCAACCATATCATGGGCTGCATCAAATGGAGTGTGACCAGCAGGTCAAAGGAGGTTATCCTGCCCCTCTACACTGCTCCCACGGGACCTCACCTGGAGTACTGGGTGCAGGTCTGGTGTCCTCAACATAAAAAGGACATGGAGCTGTTGGAACAAGTCCAGAGGAGGGCCATGAGGATGATCAGGGGACTGGAGCATCTCCCATACGAAGACAGGCTGAGAGAGTTGGGGCTGTTCAGCCTGGAGAAGAGAAGGCTGCATGAAGACCTCATAGCAGCCTTCCAGTATCTGAAAGGGGCCTATAGGGATGCTGGGGAGGGTCTCTTCATTAGGGACTGTAGTGACAGGACAAGGGGTAACAGGTTCAAACTTAAACAGAGGAAATTTAGATTAGGTATAAGGAAGAAATTCTTTCCTGTTAGGGTAGTGAGGTACTGGAATGGGTTGTGAGTGCTCCATCCCTGTCAGTGTTCATGGCCAGGTTGGACAAAGCCTTGCATGGCATGGTTTAGCGTGAGGTGTCCCTGCTTGTGGCAGGGGGGGTTGGAACTAGATGATCTTTGATCTTAAGGTCCTTTCCAATCCTAACTATTCTATGATTCTATGAATGATACAGCGGAATGACTCACTGCTGCTGTCCCCGCTTTCACATATAACCTACTCCCTCCACTGCCCAACAATGGGTTCCATCCAGCAGGCATCACAGAGAAAAAGGACCAAATCCTATAGGGTGCACAGCACTCACTAATGTCTCCCTGCTGCGGCAGGACTGCTGGAGCCACACCAGCTTTCTTGGGAAGTTTGTTTAAATCCACTCTTAGAGGAACACTCTAAGACTGTTCTCTGCAGTCTGTATGCTGTATGACCATCCTACATGTAGCTGTCAAATAAATACAAAGTCACAAAATAAATCAGAGCATACCAGTTCTGCTGGATAGACTATAATATTTTTTGATAAATATTTATTTTAAGTGGAATTTGACAACCAGGATACGTTGTATTACTAGGATTTAATGCATTTTCAGTGGGATCTTACAAGTTTTAAAATATGCTCTCAGATTTTGCTATAGAGACAGTTCAACATTGACATATCCCAGGATAATGATCTTTTAAGGGCATTATGTACTTAGCTGACACAAATAGCACTTTAATTACAGTTAATATGAGTCAGATTTTGTTTTGAATTCCATGATGTCAAACCTGGCATGCTCCTTTAAGAAGTCTTTACAGAGAGCACAATAGTTTTTTCCTGCAACTCATCTAGACTTTTTAGGTCAGTATGACCTTGGAGAGAACATGATGTCCTTTGAGAGCCCTTTCAAATAAAGTAGTCACAATCAAAGCCAACAATTCTTTCACTTAAGAGACTTCTGTTACTTCAGCTGGTGAAATCTATCACGCATCAAGAGGCAGTATTCCTTGTACTCCTTATTTGCATTGAAATACAGATGCAACTGAACTCTGATTTCAGAAGCATTCACTAGTACTGAAGAGATAGGTTGTTAAGCATACAGCACAGGGATGTAAATCTGTAGAAGCTAATGCAAGGTCTGGTCTTTTAGTTATTTAGATAGCATAGGAAACAAGGCTCCTGGAAGTTACTAGACAACAAGAATAGCCCGGTTGATTTCAGTAAGGGTATTTATGCATTACCTATTATTAAAGTACCTGAAAATCTGGTCTCTTACACCAACAGTCAATTGTAACCAATGTCAGTTAATTCATTACGTTTGCTAGCATATAACACCTGACGTTTTTACTGATATCATAAGTTGTCTTTCCTATTCCATCATCCCTCAATAGTTCAGCAGACAGCTGTAAACATGCCAGCCACCTCACTAGGATTTCACTAGATAGCTCAGTGAATTTAATAAACTAGGCTAATAACAGTAGATATTTACCTACCCTTGCTTTTCTAAGGAGTTGTGGTTGACTACAGGAGGCCTTTAGAAAAATCCACAAGACTACTTTTTTCCTACACACAGTGCTGATCAAGTGCTCATGGATGCTATTTTGTTAGGCTGATCCATAAAGCGTATATACACAATTCATCAAGTGGAATAGGAATATTCATCCAAGACAGATTTATATCCCCACATAATCCTGGAGGCAGCTACTTAGTCATAGGCAGTGAGGCCAAAAGGGACCGTTATGATAGTATAGTCTGACCTCCTGCATAACACAGGCCAGTGAACCTCACCCAGTAATTTATGCTTCAAGACCATAATTTCTGTTTGAGTTATAGCATCTCTTTTAGAAAGATCTTCTGTCATACCTTAAATACTCTAAGTGGAGGTGAAACCATTACATGCCTAGTAAGTTGTTCCAGTGATAAATAACCCTTACTGATAAGAGGCTGCCTTATCTTTACTGTGAACTTACATAGCACAGCTTTTTGCTATTGAATTTCTTTATACCTTTTCCAGCTGAATGTAAAAACTATCTGTTATTTTTCCCTACAAAGACACTTGACTACAAGTCACATCTTAACTTGAAGAAGTTAATAGACCAAGTAGACACCTTTGAACATACAGCATGTCCTTATACTCTAATTAATTTTGTAGTTCTCTGCACTTATTTTTAATATATTCTTTCTGAAATTTCATGCCCAAAGGGGCCACACATCAGTTCTGCACCACCAAGACAACTGTTTCTTACTTACTACACAGACACTCATGCTTAGTGAACAAACCGTCACAAACTTGTGCCCTCATAAAACTGGGACAAATTATTTCAGTAGAATAGCTTTAGAGCAGCAACTAAAAACAGAGAAGCAATTAAAGATGTGTATAGATATCTTGGTATGTAATTCCCACTGATAGGAATTAAAATACCTGATCCTGGATTTGAAACCATCCAGCATTAATAGTTACTGCTCAGCCTACTGCCTTCATCTATGGTGAAGCCTTATTTTTTTCAGTATCAATATAATTGTCTGCATTTCTTTCACAACTCAGTACAGAGAAGTTCATTGCACTTTTACTATGTAAGGATTATATGACACTGACACCAAGTCTAATATTGGACACAACTGAAGACAGGATTCAGTTTGTTATCAAATACAAGGATTGCTTGTAACTAGCCTTACCAGAAGTAAGACCAACTTCAAGTATTTTTAGAACGTCCAATTTTATCTAAACTTCATATACGGGTGTGTCATTTTTAGCTTTAGGCTGCATTTCAGTTCCAGAACCCTAAAAAAGATCCCCCTAACAACAAACCCACAAACTTCTGACATTTTTACCCACACTAACAAAGTCAGTTCTGAGAGGAAAGAAGTTGTTTCCCAGTGATGCCTGTATTGTTAGAAAATGAGTAAATATAAACAAGTAATTAGTTCTACTTGATGCTATTCAGAAGTGTTGGACAGTTAAATATGCCCCAAACTTCTGAAAGTTTATGCATGGGAAAAAGCACTCCAAACAGCACCCACTAATCCATTCCTTAGCTTGAGCCAGGGTTTTTTCTGTTTCAATGTCAAGATGTCTCCCAGAAAACTGAAGCAAGCAGTCACTTCTCAAACCCCCACAGATTTGTGTACCATACTTTCCATTTTTTCTTCTCTCTGGTTCTGTTGGGTAGCTTAATGATTTCTCTTTAATTGATTGTGCAGTGCACATGCATATGCATGCACTTATTTATGTACACATATACATGTGTGTCTATTTATGCCAGCTGAATTAGCTATTATTTTTTTATGGAGAGGACTAAATGTGCAGAAAGCTTCATTTGGGCCGTTCACCCACTCTTCGCATAGGCCAAGCCAATTACTGCATCTGCTAAAGGGTATGATGATCGGCTGAAAAATTAATTGTACTTGTCCCTCATGGACACAGGAGGTGTCTCACACAAGCAGAGAGAAAATTTCTACTCAAAATTAGTAGAAGTTTCTTTCTATCTGATTAACAACAATTGTTTGACACTGGGTCCTTTATATTTTGTAACTTCGACTTCAGGCTCCAAGGTGACTCTATTGCATTAAAAAAAAAAAAAAAAAAA
>NDXB01003248.1:90453-151223 GCA_002631895.1 Agapornis roseicollis | reverse complement strand
TTGCATTAAAAAAAAAAAAAAAACAACAAAACAAACAAACCATCAAAAAACAACAAAAAACCAACAAACCCAAACTGACAGAACTAGAGAATCTCTGAGAACAAATCAAATTTATATTGACAGAGATGCAACATATTTTTTCTTCATGCTTCGGCTATCCAAACTCTTAACATGCACTGAGTCACGTTTTCTTATTTTCTACTTTATGGGCTTAACATAATATCAAATTCCAGATTCATTGCCACCCAGGGTGGTTGCTTCTTTTACTGATAAGACAAATACCAGATGTCGTAGTTTAAACCCAGCTAGGCAGCAAGTTCACTCACTCAACCCCCCTCTTTCCTCCCCACTCCCAAAGGAGTGGAAGGAAAGAAGAGCCGAAGGAAAGCGACTTCCACGGGTTCAGATAACAACAATCCAGTAACTAAGGTATAACACAAATCACTATTGCTATCACCAATAATAATGATAAGGAAAACAAGGGAAGAGGGTATGATACCACCCGCTGAAAATGAGCCCGACCAGGAAGTTCCCTCTCCTTCCGGGTAACTCCCAGCTACCCCCCGGGCATGATGTGCTATGGTATGGAATAACTCTTTGGTCAGTTTGGGTTCTGTCCCTCCTTCCTACTGGTCCCCCCTCCTCCCCGGCAGAGCATGAGGCTCACAAGGTCCTTGGTCAGGGCAAACATCGCTCAGCAACAACCAAAAACATCGGCCTTATCAGCCTTGTTCCCGGGTTAAGTCAAAACACCAGCTACTAAAGAGAAGAAAAACTGACTGCAATTGCTGAACCCAGGACACCAGAGCTAATGGGGTTAGGGGAAACAATACTAGATCACAATCCAGGGAAACTAAGTTCAAGGCTCTTATTAAAAATCTGAGTGACTTAATTATTAGAATTAGCAATCAGAAGCTAAACACATTGTGAAGATATGTTTAATGAAATCCATGCCTCAGGCACCAGAGTTGGCAAGGCTTTTCTTTATATTTAATATGTTGCACAACTCATCAAAATTTGGCTATCTGCTAAAGATTATCCTTATGTACAGGGGACTGGAAAATACACAGGTCAAAGCCTTGCTCTAGCAGGTGCCTCTGCCTTTCTGAAATACCATTTCAACAGTGCTATTGGCAGCCCATTAGACATAGAGGTGAAATTGTAATGCATTGGTAAAAAAGAGACCTAGTCATCCTCTGTTCTGTCCCTCTCTGTTACAGGCAAAGAAACATAAGCAGAAAGTGGAGGTCAACATAGCACTAGGAGCTGTGTTTACCAGCCAATGACTTAGTTGCTAGAGATCTCATTTGTATTATCTTTGTTATATGGTTCATTTCTCTGCTGTGGTTTCAAGCTTGGCATAACGTTCACATTTCCTATTCTTCATTCAGGCACCAAAAAAAGGAATGTGCTCACGTCAAGCCCAATATTTGGCAATCTCCATACATGTTTTAAAATGAAAGGGCCAAACACATAAGTACAATCTTGTTCTTGTGACTGGAAGTGGACTGCACTCATCAGCTATTGATCCTGCCACATTTTCTGAGGGAGAAGCCCTAATTTTTATGAGACTATTCTCAGGTGCTTCCATAGTTTTTAACACATCAATAACCCTCACATCTTTGCTGCTACACAGATCTTCATTCCCCTACTTTCACTAAGGTGTCAGACTGAATGACCTCACTAGCACACCATCCTTTAAACACTGCCCCCAGGTGAGCCTGGTTCAATTATAGATTTCACTTTTCAGAACTTATTACTGTTAATAACATATAAGCTTAAGGTTTTAGAGATGATCTTATTTCTGAAAGACTCAGAACATTCCATAAAACAAGTGCTTTTTTACCACTAGTTAACCTCACTACTTTCAAACACCGGAATTTCCTGAATCTTCTGTTAAATTTATGATATGTATTGTTAAATGGACACGTAAGTTTAAGGTTTTAGAGATACTCTTATTGTTGAAGGACTACCAGAATATTCCATAGAAACAGTTTGTTTTCCACCACAACTGCCCCCCACCTTTCTTCCAAGCACAGCACTTTCCTGAATTATCTGTTAAATTTGTGATAAGTATTGTTAAATGGACACATCTTAACTGAAGACATATGGCTTCAGAGTCCTTTGCATCCTGAACCAAGTACCGAATGACTTAAACCAAGCTAAACTAGAAACAACCAGAAAATAAAAATAAAAGTAGGTTGGGCACTTCTTAGAAGTGCAGGCAAAAAGGATAAAAACTGCTTCCCTACAAGGTTTCATGTGTTACTGATATTCTAAGAGAAAGACATCAAGAGAATGATAGCATACATCTCCCAACAAACACTAAGTCCAAAGCACATTTATACATAATACTGGCTTTCTAGATAGCAATCTTGTCTGAAGTAAACCACTTTAAAGGATCTCTGACTTACCTTCATTCTCAGTGTTGCAGGTACTCTGTGTCAAGCTCCTCTTACTCTGGAAAAAACAACTTGGCTCTCAATCCAGTTCTGCTACCTTGCCTAAAAGGGAAAAGAAGCTGTCTTAGCAATGCAGAAGGAAATTTCTAATTTACCACATTAGAAAGAAGCACTTCTGCAACCCTTTTCTAGGCTCCTTTCACAGACCTCCTTACCTCCAAAGCATCCACATGGGCTACACTCTCACACTAAGCCAAAAACAACCACATGCACTCACAAAGCTTCTTGAGCACATGACTGGGTGAAGGTAACACTGCCAGAACAGCTGAACCTCATTATCCTTAATAAGACCAGCTCCAAGTTTCAAGGGAGAGGCAGGTGCTGAGACTGGCACTTTTATTATGACTGGGTGTGGTTAATTTAGTGACAAGCTGTGGATGCACTTAAATAAATGTTGTACATGATGTAAAGTTTTTCACTCTATCACAGATGAAGCTGACTGACATTGATACATTTAGTTATGCTTGAGAGAATCTGTTTTATCTGGCAAAACATTTTACAGGTGCATCTACTGTAATTCAACAGGATTGCATGACTCATTTGATAATTAGAGTGAGGCCTTTTAACAAGCACAAACAAGAACCCAGGAAACTAATATCTTCCAAGAAACTTCATTCTCATCTTGCAGGGGTTATATACCAGAGTGAGGAGTGGTTGAACTCGGCTTACCATACCATGTTGGTGATTTCCAAGACAAGTTTGCTGCAAAGCCAAATTAGAGACATTAGCAATTCAAGTTAATTTCATTATATTTTGTTGTTCAGAAAAAACATCATATGGGAAAAAAAGTTTAGCATAAGAACAGGTGACAAAAATAATGCTATCTGCACTTGTCTAGTATACTATGGATTTGATATTCATATATTCATATGCAGAAGTAAAGATGTCTTAGCAATATGTATATTGTTGTTTCTAATATTTGTTGATTAAACTATTAGGATCTTTAAGAGAAGAATGCTCAAGTCATTATTCATGTAACACTTCATCATTGTTCAGCTACAGTATAATTGCACAAGTTATTGAGTAAGGGACCTGCTGTAAAACTATGTCCAGTCTCAAGTTAGGGGAAAGAATGTGTAAAAAGTATGCATGCAGCTAAGGATTATGTTAGCAAACCTCTCTAGGTCCATATTGCCAAATGACCTTGTTCTTTAAATTTCCATTTCTGTCACCTTGCAGGGCCATTGCCATAGTCAGAGCATACTCTGAGAAATAAATCCTGGACATATTCAGATGGATAGCAACACAAATACACATCCATTTCGTTATGGCCCACCTTACTGAACTTACATGACTTGTTCCACCTGTTTGTGATGAAGTAATCTAGACTAGTTTATCTTCTGGTACCTGCTGAAGGTTCACCATTTTCTGATAGTCAAGCAAGTGTTTTAGGAAGAAGTAATAGCCTTGATTAAAATAACAGAAAAAAACACTGGAAAAAAGCAGAGTAGCTTGCAGGCACAGAGCTCATCATCCCATGGCAGGCTGTGAAGAATACAATTTCAGACATGAAGATAGGCTGAGTGCCTGAAAGCTTGTCTTTATCCAAGAATATCAGTCTAATAAAAACTATTAACTCTGCTTGCAGATCTTGCCTCCTTTATACTCTTAGACTATCATGGCTTCACAGATGATCTTACAAATATCTGGGAGCCACTGCTGGCAGGGATGGGTGAGTTCCAGCAGTGCTGCTCCCTGCCAGGCCACCCCTCTCATTTCCCAGCCAGAAATAAAAAGATGTGCTCCCTGTAAGAGTACTTTGAAGGGAAGATGGCCATTATGTTCACCACAATTAGAAGACTTGTAAGAACTATGCTTTGGGATTATAAAAGAACAACCTTGCTACTTTTTATGTCTCTAGTTCAAAGATGCCAATCCTGCCTGTGTATGTTGAAATAAGGCTGATTTAGACCACAAGATACAGATTGTTACAGATAAAGTTGCCAACTTCAGGCCAAAGTAGCAGCAAAATATAGCTTTTAAAGAGGCAGGTAGAGCTCTGAGAGAAATGAATCAACCTTTTCCATTCATCCCTGACCTTTTACAGTATGTGAAAACCCAGTCAAAAACTAAAAAAGCCAAACCAAAAACCCCAAACCAACCCCAAACCTCTTTTTTTACTAAACACCACAGCTGGATTAACTAAAATTATAGTTGAGACCACTGGAAAATTGCTAGGATGATGAAACAGCTTGTATCATAACCACCACTTGCATTCTGCTATGTGGTGTAAAAACTCATCTGATTTACTCTTTACCATTTTTTCTTGTATGAAAAGAATGTTGCTACACAATCCTTAGTGGTTAAAACTATGGCTGAGTCATTCTACTTTGACACAGTTGACTTATGCTACAGAAAGCCAGCTCCCACCACACTGTTTGGAGAGTGATCGGAGATGCTTTGGCTTCTGCAGAGCTGCCCCATGGAAGGAGACTGTGTATATATCCTTACAGCTCAAATCTACACAGGAAGTTCCTTGGAAGCTAGGGACTAGCCAAGAAAATGCATGCAAAAAAGGAGTGTAAGAGCAAATGCAGCAAAGTATATTTCAGCAGTTGTTAGCCTTTTTCACATTTTGACCAGAGGGTATTCTGGAAAATAGGTTTCTCTCACACATCTCAGCTTCCCACTTCATTGAGAGATTATGATCTGTCTACAGCAGATTATTCATTTGACTGATTATTCATAAGGGAAGAAAGAACAGATGCAAGAGACTCAGGACTGGGAGAAATGAGAGATTAAGACAAGGTTGAAGGACAGTCTGAAATGTGTTGGAGAAAAGTGGAGAGGGAGAAAGTCTACCAAATAAACTCACTATAACAAGATCACTTTTAATTATCTTTCATTTCTGCTCATCAATGCTGCATGGACATCCCATGCTGGATTGCAAATCCATTAGGCCTGTTACTCTTGCTTCTGGCACCACATGCTATAAATATGCCAGCTCTGACCATGAGGGATGTAGCAAGTATACCCCTGTAAACTTGCCAGATTTTCACTGGATGTGACACCCATGAATTAAGACCCTGATTTTCAGTCATGAATTATGATTTCTCCCTCCCCAGTAATAAAATCATTAGCAGCCACTGAATGCTCTCTGTCCAGAATTCAGCATTCCCCTCATTAACTATACGGCACCAACTGGTTTATCATCTGAGAACACACTAAACAGTTGATGACGTTAGGCAAAAGAAAACAACCACATCAAAACAAGTATTATAACAACATTATGATAAAAATTGTTCTTTGGCTCTCATATCCCTGGAGTAATAATAGTTGATATTGTTGAAAGTGGAAGTTCAAATATGATAAAGACATAAATGATCAGAGAAAAAAAAAATCCAGCAAACTATGCTCTCAGCTCATAAAAAAACCCCAACTAAACAAACAAAAAAAACCCAAACAAAACCTC
This sequence comes from Agapornis roseicollis, assembly GCA_002631895.1. Classification (NCBI taxonomy): domain Eukaryota; kingdom Metazoa; phylum Chordata; class Aves; order Psittaciformes; family Psittacidae; genus Agapornis; species Agapornis roseicollis. Next base: position 145,349 of record NDXB01003248.1, on the reverse strand, counting down.
CACATTAAATTTAACATATTTACTGCATTCCCCCAAGGATACATAGTAAAAAGTGTATTTCATACCGTGCAGGATTTATCCCAATTCTATTTCATTTCACTTGGGAGTCTTGTTTTCAGTGATTTTAAGTGACTTCCTTCTGATCTGTGCTCAGTAAAAAAAAGGAGTTAGATACAGTCTGTGTAAAAGATCAAGCCAGGTTTACTTATTTTGTAGCTTGTTCTCACTGCATAGTGAGATCTTACAGTGAATATGGGTAGACATTCTGTGGTTAAGTAAAGCTGCTCTAAGCAGGTGGATTTAAGTGCTTTCCAAGGGACTCCTGGCAGCTAACATGCATGTAGCCACAGAAAAGGAAACAAGCCCATGACCCTGTGCTGGAACACAGGGTTAAAATGTCATTTAATGGTCAGGGTTAAAATGTCATTTAATGGTCAGGGTTAAAATGTAATTTAAACACAGAAGCTTTTCCTGAAACAAAATGGTACAGAAGTGACTTAAAGAAATTTTTCACTCTATAACTGTCCCTTGAACTGAACAAGAGACAGAAAATATAACTGGAAGGTCTGGCCCAGAATACTGGTAATGACTTTAACATCTGTCACCTCTGAACACACAAAGCCCAAGCTTTATCACACACAAAGCCCAGGCTTTATCACAACATAACTCTATGGATTCTTTGATAGCATAAGAAAAAGAAGATGAAGTAAATTTTATTATATGGAATCAATTACCAACCCTTTATCACAGGTATTGCCATTTCTAAGTGCATGATTATGTTGGACATATTGTGACTCACCTTTGCAAATGCTGTGGTTGTAATGGCAGATACCACATACAACATTGACAATTCTGAAAGATCATTCCTCAGTATTTTTCTAACAGCACCTTTTTTCATCCTGAAGTACACAGCTGATTGCAATAACAGTTCATCTGAAATTTTTAAGTCCATGATGTACACATTGATCAACAGTCCTCACTTCCAGATAACCAGCCTTGCCAGAGAAGAGCTCCACTGTCACTCTTAGAATTTTCCCTAGGATTTTAAAAATTCTTACACTATTCAAGGTGAAACAGGAAAATGCCATATTAAAAACAAACAAATCCCAAAAAAAAACCCAACAAAATAAAAAAACCCAAATAAACAACAACCCAACAACAACAAAACCCCAACAAAGCCAGAATAGAACAAATGTTTTCTAGTTTAGATGTGGGGTTTATGCTGCCAGATATGGACTTGTAAGATATTATAGCAGTGCTAAACAGAGTTTATTATTAGAATCTATGAATCATGAAAATACAAAGGCAACACATTTAAACTTAGGCACAAAACCTTAATGCTACCATTTTGCAATTTTTGAGTGTATAACAATATAGTTCTCTTATTGAAGCATTTTTAGTTAGCACCTTTTTAATCCTGAGGATTCTGTGAATGTAAAATCACTCAAAACCTAAAATTGCTTAAAATTGCTTTAGTTTCTATAAATTCAGAAATATTTAGGTGTACCTAGGGAAAAAAATTATATTAGGACCCACCTTTCTCTCTTCCCTCCAGTACCATTCAAAACAATCCATTAACAATACATATAATCATAGAATCATAGACTAGTTAGGGTCGGAAAGGACCTTAAGATCATCTAGTTCCAACCCCCCTGTCATGGGTAGGGACACCTCACACTAAACCATGCTGCGCAAGGCTTTGTCCAACCTGGCCTTGAACACTGCCAGGGATGGAGCATTCACAACCTCCATTTAAGGACAACAGTTTATACTAAGAACTCAACCTTGATAAAAGGTAAGTATAGCACAAGGATAAACATTCACTCAGTCCCTAAGGAACCAGATAGTATTATCTATAGTAAAGATTTGTCAGAGGAAAACCTTTTTTTTTTCTTGTGGGTCATACTGAATTTCATTCCTGTGAGCCAAGAGGTACATAGCAATGCAAGAATCGTCATTTTTTCAGATAAACCACAAAGAAATAGAAATCAAAGCTATAGCAGATGAGTCATTTCAAACCCAGGAAAAATGATTACTAAGAAAAAAACAAATAGAAGGACATGTTAATTATTTTCCTCATATGATGCCAGCATAATATTGGTATGCAACTAACCTCTAGAGCTCAGGATTACATCTGTGCTCTGGGATCAATCAGTTCTAATACAATAAGAAGCAAACTGTTAGGCATCCAATGCAGACCTCAGTTGCTAGAAAGCTTACTTTGACTATATTTCAGTACTGTATCCATTCTCTTTACCCAGCTTCTATGAAAATTTTACTATAAAATCAAATCCATCCTAATATTCAATCTATCTAAAATGAGTTAATCCAAAAGCTGAAGCAAACATCTACAATGCCAGCATTTCCAAGAAATTTGGATACTGGCTTTGTAGCTCCACTTCTGTAGAGCATGTTTAGCAAAACTGCTAAGAGGAAGGGTAAACAAAGGTTGTTCTTCACAGTCTTTACACAAACACATACCTATCACCATCACATATATATACACAAATAACTATACATCTGAGTCTGGAATCAGTTAAGAACCCTCCAGCCTCTAAAGAAAGTAATTTTGCTGCTGGTGATAGTAGTTGTACCCTAGCCATGCATAAATAGCAATGTGAAGTGTAGCATGGAAGGGATCACACCAGTTTTAGTCTACATGGAAAAATTTCCAGATCAGGGAACTTTTCCCTGCCCTCCTAAAGCAATTTTTCAGTCATCATTGGGTTACTGGGGTCAAGACACTGGTTCCCTTTCAGCAGCTAAGTTAAATCCTATGGATCAGGCTGTCTGTTGTCGAAGACTGAAATGATGATAAGAAAATAACCCCTACTTTTTGTTAACCACAACTAAATTTCATTAGCATCATTATCAAAAAAGAAATAAACCTGACATCTATCCCACTTTCATACCTTCCATTTGTATTTTTTATATTCCTGGTTATATCCCATTTTAATGGGCATTAGATTTACAGTGATCTGGAAGACTCCAAGGAAGCAAATTCTTCTATGACCCACTAAGCACCTTGCATGAGCAAAACCAAACCAGAATTTAAAATTTAGCTTTACACTCTATAAATATAGTCCCAATGGCAACATGACTTGCATTTACTTTCACTGGTTAGTGCTAAATTTCAGTAATAAATGATGGCAGGGTGGCAAATTTCCACATACAATGACTAAAAATATAATCTTGTTACTGGTATGGGAAAAGGCAGAGCTCTCAGGGAAATTAAGCTAAGCCTTTTTCGTCTAGGCCCAGATCCAGAATCATAGAATCATAGAATAGTTAGGGCTGGAAAGGACCTTAAGATCATCTAGTTCCAACACCCTTGCCATAAGCAGGGCTGGAAAGGACCTTAAGATCACCTAGTTCCAACACCCTTGCCATAAGCAGGGACACCTCACACAACCATGTCACCCAAGGCTTCATCCAACCTGGCCATGAACACTGACAGGGATGGAGCACTCACAACCTCCCTGGCCAACCCATTCCAGTGCCTCGCTACCCTAACAGGAAAGAATTTCTTCCTTATATCCAATCTAAACCTCCCCTGTTTAAGTTTGAACCCGTTACCCCTTGTTCTGTCACTACAGTCCCTAATGTCCCTCCCCAGCATTCCTACAGAACCCCTTCAGATACTGGAAGGCTGCTATGAGGTCTCCATGCAGCCTTCTCTTCTCCAGGCTGAACAGCCCCAACNACCCTAACAGGAAAGAATTTCTTCCTTATATCCAATCTAAACCTCCCCTGTTTAAGTTTGAACCCGTTACCCCTTGTCCTGTCACTACAGTCCCTAATGAAAAGTCCCTCCCCAACGTCCCTATAGGCCCCTTTCAGATACTGGAAGGCTGCTATGAGGTCTCCATGCAGCCTTCTCTTCTCCAGGCTGAACAGCCCCAACTCTCTCAGCCTGTCTTCGTATGGGAGATGCTCCAGTCCCCTGATCATCCTCATGGCCCTCCTCTGGACTTGTTCCAACAGCTCCATGTCCTTTTTATGTTGAGGACACCAGAACTGCACCCAGTACTCCAGGTGAGGTCCCGTGGGAGCAGAGTAGAGGGGCAGAATCACCTCCTTTGACCTGCTGGTCACACTCCTTTTGATGCAGCCCATGACATGGTTGCTTTCTGGGCTGCGAGCGCACACTGCAGTCAGCTCATGTTCATGTTCTCATCGACCACCACCACCAAGTCTTTCTCTGCAGAGCTGCTCTGAATCTCTTCTTTGCCCAACCTGTAGCTGTGCCTGGGATTGCTCCGACCCAGGTGTAGGACCTTGCACTTGGCATGGTTCAACTTCATGGGCATCAGCCCACCTCACAAGCATGTCAAGGTCCCTCTGGATGGCATTCCTTCCCTCCAGTGTATCCACTGAACCACACAGCTTGGTGTCATTGGCAAACTTGCTGAGGGCGCACTCAATCCCACTGTCCATGTCAGCGACAAAGATGGTGAACAAGACTGGTCCCAACACCGATCCCTGAGGGACACCACTCGCCACTGGCTTCCAGTCAGGCACTGAGCCATTGACCACGACTCTTTGCGTGCAGCCATCCAGCCAGTTCTTTATCCACCGAGTGGTCCACCTATCAAATTGGTGTCTCTCCAATTTAGAGACAAGGATGTCATGTGGGACAGTGTCAAATGCTTTGCACAAGTCCAGGCAGGTGACATCAGCTGCTCTACCCCTGTCCATCAGTTCCGTAGCTCCATCATAGAAGGCCACCAAATTGGTCAGGCAGGACTTCCCCCTAGTGAAGCCATGCTGGCTGCCACCAAGCATCTCGCTGTTTTTCATGTGCCTTAGCATGCCTTCCAGGAGAATCTTCTCCAAGATTTTGCCAGGCACAGAGGTGAGACTGACTGGTCTGTAATTCCCTAGGTCATCCATTTTCCTCTTCTTGAAAATGGGGGTTATATTTCCCCTTTTGCAGTTGTCGGGAACTTCACCTTATTGCCATGATATCTCAAATGTGACAGACAGTGGCTTAGCAACTTCACTCGCCAGCTCCTTCAGGACCTGTGGATGAATGTCATCAGGTCCCATGGACTTCTCAATAGCCATAATAATAACTCCCATTTGTTTCATTTTCCCTCAGAAAGTATAAGTTCTGTCTTTAAATACCCCTATGAACCTGAGACTTAATTTACTAAATGCTTAATGGAAGTTAAGGGTAATTTATTTATGAATATTCTCCTGTGTTTCCATTCCAGAAACTGGGGCTGGCAGTAAGTTAACTACTGTACATTGCTTTGACAAAACATGGTCTTGTGAACTAGCAACAGTCAGATGCTTGCACGTAGAGATTTTGAGCACGTTTGAACTAGCAGAGTTTGATTTTAATATTGAGGTTTCTGGAAATGATTTAGAAAAAAAAAAAGTTTTCTTAAAACCATTATTTTGTCACTTTTTTCTTTTTTTAAATCAAGAAGTAAATATAATCCAATCAATTGCTAATAATTTCCCCTTTATTCTAAATTACCCAAATGCCCGTGTTTGCTTCTGACAAAAAAAGCTGAAATCTCCAGAAACAGCATATTTAAATCTTTGGTATAAAGCTTATTCCCTGTGGTGATTCCTTTCTTTGAGCTTCTACTCCCCGAGAGGAAGGGCTCCTTAGTCAGACCTAACTCACATTTTTTAGTATTCAGCCTAAACCTGGAAATTCTTCTTGTTACTGCCATGGCAGGAAGGCATTTTCACACATGCTAACTGTCCCACACATGCCTGTGGCGTGTAGCAGGTGTGCACACATCCAACATATTTCCTACTTCCTCATTAAAAAAGAAAATCAAAACACAACAGCAATCACCAAAACAAGGAATGCTCATGAATGATAGCAAATCTGCCAAAACTTGTTGTAATCCATACTTATTTACAAATGTTCTTAACACATCAACAGCCTTCACCCCTGAAACCTGGGACAGCTGGGAATGAGAGAAACACAAAAAAAACAAAGAGCATACTCTAGTGGGTTGATATGTTTTCTCATTAAGGTTGGAAGGGAAAAAAAATGGTGCAATCACACCTTTTCAGTCATAGATTATGAGCTGCAGAAGTAGTGGGAATTTGATGGGATGGCAAGCATGAGCAAAAACTTGCTTTTAGAAAACAAAGGTGATATAAGCTCTTTTCTGATGTTGATGAAACTCATGAAAGACTACCTATCCACTTTGAGAAGGCAGACAAAACTGATTACTAAGTTTAAAATCATTATGTAGCTATGCATTTTTCTTAAAATGCTTCTTTGTTGAGCAACCTTAGATCTTGTAACCTTAATATATTTTTGGTGGTGATATATAATACCTTTGGTATAAAACCATTGTTGTAACTACTTCCTTATGTACAAAAGGAATTAATAGATTTATTTTTTTTTTTTAATTACACTGTTAAACTTATAATTTTTTTTCTGAAGATACCCACAGTTCATCCAGCTTGCCTTGGTTTATGCCCACACATGACATGGCATTTGCTCTGTTGCATAGGAAAAAGTGCTGTTCAAAGTGCACAAAGAGAACACATTTATTTTGATTGAACATTGAACTTGACCTGAGTAATGTGATATTTTAATGCCTCTTAGTATATTAGATGCTAAAATTATGTTATAGATACAGAAAGAGTTATTATGTGGTAGTGAAGTTTCCTTCTCTTTTTTCTTAAATAACTATTTGAAAAGAAGCAGAAAATCTACAAACCATGCCTTAGTTTGCATTTTCTTATTTTTAAGCTTCAGCATTTTAAGACTCAGTTCCTGGTCATTCAGATGAGAATTTCCATTAGATCCAGTGCTTTTATTCATTACTCCTTTTAATTGGAGATGAAAGTACTCTGCACTATAGGAATCAAACACACTCTTGAAATCTCTACTCTCAGGAATTCAGCTACTACCCCTTCTTTTTTAATTCTTTATATGTGGGAGAGAAAGAAAAGGAGAAATAACAAGTCTGAAACTACGATATGGAGGACAAAAAATCATGCTGAGGGAAACATAAAAAATAGAGGGAACACTTCTAGTCATGGACATTTCTCACTGCAGGGACTTAAAATTTCCTAACTGAATGAGAGAAAAACATGAAGAGAAGTTAATGTTGAGAAGGAAAAGGTAGTGGTATTGTACCATGTATTTTCTCTTTCCTGAAATACTTCCTTCAACAGATACTTTCAGAGAAGACATAGATTTAACGAAATCATAGATTTAATGAAGTCATAGATTTAATGAAAGGTGAAGTTTTTCAGTTTCTGCAAGAACACTTGGAAATCTTTCCCAATGAATACATAACCAAGGCTTATAGAAATTTGCTTCAGGCAGATTTTATCATTTTCAGAGAAACTTTATACAAAACGCACTGTAAAATAACTGCTTGGCAGGAGCCTTCAAATCCAACTTCCATTCAACTAAAATCTAGAGGGTTATTTTCTCATAAGCCCCTATACAGTAAATAAATAAGAACTAGATCTTTTGATCAGTAATCATGACAGCTAATCCTTGCCTCTAGAGGTTCACCAGCTCCAGCATGGCTTCTTATGTGCTTGCAGTTCTTCTCAGGGTGAAGAGCTCATTGATTTTTGTCTACAACCTAAAGATGAATGATAGAGAAAAGAACAATATTTAGTCACATCTTGGTCTCCATGAAGTCAGGGAATGCTCCTATTGTAATTTCTGTTTTGAAGCACCAAACCAAGTGGTGCTAGTGTGAGACATTTACATACTTCCCATAACCGAAGCACAAGCTGTCCAGTAACCAGGCATGGACAAAGTAGTAATCAACAAGAGAACAGAACTGTGTTGCATGTTTTCCTGCATGCAAGATGTTTCAGGAAGAATGACAAATCATATATTTTGGCAGGTTTAAATGAAAGATTTCCAGGTGCCGAATGAAAAAGTAGAATGTCATTTTGTTATATCTTTGTAACTGATGGAATTGGACAAAACAATCTTCTAAATATTACGTTGTGATTTGACAGCAAGTATAAAGGAAGTAGAAGACGTTTGATTTCAAACAATAGAGAGAATTTAAGCAACCTCAAGCTTAAATGCCTTGCTGTTAATATTTGAAATTACTCAACCAAAAGTCATTTTAAATTTAGCAGATGGAACTCTTTCTTTAATGACAAAACCCAACATGATTATTCTTGGATTTAAGTGCCATTTAACTCCAAAGTGTTCAAAAAGCTGAAGCCAAATATTGTAACCATAGCTAATCTCAAAACAAATGAGAACATTGCAACATGATTCCAATCAAAAGATGGAAGCTAAATGTTAACATCTGGGAGAAGAATAGTCATATAGAGTACCATTAGTCTAAAAAGTATATATAAATGGACACAAAAAAGCTATTTTGTTTAAGAAGACTAATTAGAAAAGATAAACAAACACATTCTTCTGTAATAGAATAACTTAGTTCTATGCAGTAGCTGAAGTGTCAAAAGTGTAACTGAGGGACAAGATACAAAAGCTTTCAGAACTGTGATCTGTGCTCAAATACAAATGTTGAAATGAGAATTAATATTTCTTTGAAGCCCTTGAAGTCATTTTAGTGCATCGTGGGTACAAAAAATTGCAACCTTTAGAAGTATCTAAGAGCAGAAGAAAGGATTACCAGCTACATTAATTTAGATTTTTCTCTCACACAGCCTTGTTGGAAATAGATGCGGTTAGTTTATTCTTATGGGAAAAGTTTCTCTTGCAAAATACAGAGAAATTCTTCTGAAACAGGAATATACTCATGAAATCATTATTTTACTAGCAATAACAAAAATTTTCTGTTTAAAATCTCAGGCAGACTTAGAGCAGGTGCGGAGCAGGAGTGCAGGCAGGATTAGACAAATATATGTGTGCCATAATTCCTCCTGAATTTCTCAAGCAAAGTGTGATCTGTTCTCTCATTTGAGGCCCAAGAACTTGCTACTCATTTGGAAAGTATTAGGTAAATATAAATTCAAAGGAATCAACACCATTAATTCCAGAACAGGGAGCAAGTCAACAAGAACAAAAAAAGCACCAAGGACATGAAACTACAATATTTTAGGTAAAGAAAAAATACACCTTTCATGAAATTGTGTTCATATTACTGCCTTGCCATTCAAGGAGAGGAGAACATTAGTACTAAGACAATGTTTGGTGGTGTTATCATTAGCCTTACTGTAAACACTGATGCTGTGTCATTTAATTTAATTTTTTTTTTACTATGCTAGAAGGAATACTGGTGTCATTGTCTAGTTCTTTTCTTCTGTTATATCTTAAAAGTATCTTTAGATATCAGGAAGTTTAAAAATACTTTTATCAGGAAGAAATGGGATCGAATACAACAAACTCATTGTCCCTCACCCCCAAGAAGGAAATTTCTACGGAAAGAAAAGTAAGGGGTGATACTTATTGAGAAAGGTGACAGAACAAAAGGGAAGATAAACACAGAAGAAAAGATATGAAGGGGAGAACAGATGGAAAAAAACAAAACCAACCAACCAACCAAAACAAACAGGGATCAGCTAGCAAAAGGAATTTCACTAGACAGTTCTCAGATTTTAATACTGTTTGTGAAGCTCCACTGGAGATTACAGTCCTCATAGCGAATTCTAGGAAATAGAACTGTTTTGGAAGAACCATCATGAATTTTCCTCCTGCCTGCTGGAAAAGACCTTGGTAATTTCACTGGAATAAAATTGACATGAACAGCCTAGGCTAACAGAGAGAAGCCAAGCTCACAGAGATATATTGCCTCCCTTGGCTGGCTGCTGAAGAGGCAGTGAGGCTGAGGGATACCCTGCGTCTTCATTTCCCAGTATGATATTCAGAGTAAAAAAGCTTCTCAGCTTCATTTTTCTGTATTCAGGTAAAATATTCCCAAGGGGAAAATATTTTCTTTCCTGCAAAACCATAGTTTTCCCATGGGAAAAAAAAAAATTATTATTTCACAAAAAAAGCATTTCATTCCAGAGAATTGGCATGATGGAGGAAACCTGTATGATTTTATCATCCAATAAAATTGATTTCACAGTAAATATTTCTTGTAATATTTTCTAGGAACAGACTATCATCTCTTTAAAAAATCACTGCCTTTCTATTTAGCTCTTCATACTTTACATTTTTAATAAAAATGAACCTCTTCCAGAGCAAGAACTCTTAAAAATAAGCTTCTTTTCTGACTGTTGGAGTTACTGATCATTCCCATTTAGCTGCTTTTTCCAACACTCCAGTATTCCAGGTGCTCATCTAGAGTAATTCAGACCTTCGAGAAGTCCTCAACATCATACACTGAAATGCAGATTTTTTTTAGGATCTATATTGAAAATGTTCCATAAAATCCATGACATAAAAACATATCAGCTTCACTTCTGTAGGCAAATGCACTTTTAAAGATTCAGCCAGAAAGATATTTGTGATTATTTGTAAGTATTGCATTACAGGTCATCTCTTTCTAGGCGATGAACACAAAAATGCAAAATATCTTAGTTTCCTTAATGCCACAGTATAGTTGCTATGTAATAATCTTCCCTGCACACCATTCACTATGTGCTTTGCTTGGAAACTATATTTTGTTGTGCCATAAACACCTCTAGAAAGTGTACCCTAAACTAGGAAGCTTTGTAAAAGTGCAGATGGCCTTATGAGTTTGTCTGAAGCTGAGATACAGCATCACCTGTTTAATAAGATATCTTATGGATCTGTGATCTCTTGTGAGCACTATACACACTATTCCTTGTAGAAAAGTTTTGCCATTCCTGTAGGAATCAATGAAAATTACTAAAAGCTGTTCTTGGGAGAGAGAAAGATGGACAAAAGAAGCACAATCCTGCTTTGTAAGAAATCTGGCAGAAACATCTGATGAGTTAAAGTCCTGAAAGCTAGAAACGCTCAGACCTATAATTATTCCCAGGCTACTTAACAGGCTTAACTAATAATGCCATTAAATATCAGCTTAATACAAACCATTAGTTGAGTGGTAGATCTTTGTATAAATGAATACCTGAGAAATTTGAACAACTCCTGCATGACACATTTTGAAGCTGTAAAATGCTTTATGGACGAACCTTCATTCCCTATATGTGACATTGAAAACCTATACCAGATACTGCAGACTGTTCCAATTCAGCCTCTTGAAGTAAAAAGATTTGTTCACACAGTGTGCTCAAGAATGATCCAAAGAAGTCACATAATAAATAGGGTGACGGTGAATGTCTTTTTGTAACAGCACCATAGTTGATGTATATTTGTTTAGGCTTACAGAGGGAGCTGCACCTCTATTCTTGCTCACATAGCACTTGGGGTAAACATATGTCATTCAACCTTGTATTCAAATACAGAGTTTTCCAGACTTAAGAACTGACTGATGACTATTCATTATAGATTTTACCACTTTTCAAACTTGAATTGCACTTCTTTGATTTCAATTTCTTTCTTGCCTTAAAACACCATTTTTATAGATTTCTTTTGGGAGATATTGCATGTTTCTTTCATTTTAATTATAGATTCAAGGTGCTTATTAACCTACAATTAGCAGAGTGTGAAGCTGAAGGAGAGCATCGGTTAGGCCCAGAATAACCTTGTAATTTTCTCCTTATTCTCGGCTTTCTAAGCTTTAAAGCTCCAGATTGTTTGATTCCCATTTGGATTTTTAGCCCATGGTGAACTTGACACAGTTGCTAAGATACATATCAGTCTGCACCATGTTGATACAATATTATTTAAACACTTTAAAGGGCAGCCTAACAGTTCTCTGTAAACACACAACTCTGCTGTAAACTGTTCTCAGCAGAAACAAGCAGCCTGACACTAAAATTAAACCCGGGGTATTTCAAAGATTACTACGGAAGGCTTCATGAACATCCACCCACTATCAACAAAGCACCTCACAGTTGCTGTAGCCTTGTTGTATACATGCGTCCTCTGGCTCGATGCCTGCAACTTCATATAGAGTGCAATTCCTCTCCTGCCATTGCTGTCTGTAAGTATGCAGGAATATGATTTGACATTAGTAGCCCAGGGACAACAGCTGTTTCCAAGCCTGCTTCAGTAACCTGCCCTAAGTTGATCCGACCAGGAGCCCTGTTCGTGATCAAAACTGCACTGCATATCGTTGAAATAAAGCTAAATGTTCAATTCTTTACAAAGAAGGGCCAGAAATTCACCCAGCCAGGATTAAAATAGGAGGTGAGAATACAGACCAAGCTCAGGAGGCTTTTTGTGTAACTGATATTTGTCTTCCATGATACCACCCTACAGTGGACCCAAGGTTTTCGTCTCACTTCCAAGACTTAGGTAGTGCAGTCAGAGCCTTTCCCATTGAAGACTGAGGCAAAGAAGTCATTGAGAACCTCAGCCCTCTCCAAATCTTGGGAAGCCAGTTTTCCTGATAGATTCCAGAGGGGGTCTACATTGTCCCTAGTCTGTCTTTTATTTGCAATGTAGGTATATAATCCTTTCGTGTTATCATTAACGTCCCTAGCCAAGTTTAATTCTAATTGGGCCTTAGCTTTCCTAGACAATGTCGATGTACTCTTCCCAAGCTGCCTGTCCTTGCTTCCACCTTTTATAAGCCTCTTTTTTCCCCTCAGTTTCCTCAGCAGCTCCTTATCCATACAAGGAGGTCTGCTGGCCCTCCTGCTGCACTTCCTTCTAGTTGGGATGCAACACTCCTGAGCTTGTATCAGGTAATCCTTGAATATCAACCAAGAGTCTTGGGCCCCCCTGCCCTCTAGGGCTATATCCCATGAAAACTTACTAAGCAGGTTCCTGAAGAGTCCAAAATCTGATCTCTTGAAGTCCAGGGCAGTGAGCTTCCTGTATGCTCTTCTCACTGTCCTGAGGATCTCAAACTCAACCATCTAATGATCACTGCAACCAAGGCTGCCCTGGAGCCTCACATTTCCAACCAGCCCTTCCCTGTTGGTGGGCACGAGGTCAAGCATGGCATCTCTCCTTGTTGGCTCCTCTATTACTTGCAGAAGGAAGTTGTCTTTCACACAATCGAGGAACCTCCTGGATTGCTTGTGCTGGGCCATACCATCGCTCCAACAAGATATCAGGGTCATTGAAGTCACCCATGAGAACAAGGGCCTGTGAGCATGAGGCTTTTCCTATCTCCCTGTAGAGTGCTTCATCCACAGAGTCCTCTTGATCAGCTGGTTTCTAACAAATCCCCAAAGTAATGTCTCCCATCATTGTTCTCCCTTTAATCCTTACCCACAAACTTTGTGTTGGCTGCACACCTGTCCCCAGGTGTTCAAGGCCAGGTTGGAAAGAGCCTTGGGTGACATGGTTTAGTGGGAGGTGTCCCTGCCCATGGCAGGGGGTTTGGAAAAAGATGATCTTAAGGTCCTTTCCAACCCTAACTATTCTGTGATTTTATGATTCTATTAAATAGCTATGCAGGTGTCCTTTTCAGTGTGTAAGCTACAAGGCTAGGAAGACATGAAATACTTTTTGCTTTATGAAGTGCTAATGACAGAGATATAATATTTTTTTTATGGCCACAAGGCATTTTTTATAATGACAGGCTTTGATGATTGCTAGGTTTCTTGTTTCAGACATAGAGCATAGAATACTAGGATGAAAAGGACCTCAAGGATCATCTGGTTCAACCTTTCTTGGCAAAAACATAAGTCTAGGCAAGATGGCTGAACATCCTGTCCATCTGAATTTTTACAGTGTTCAACACTGACAAATACACCACTTTGCTGGGAGATTATTCCAATGGCTGATTGTTCTCACTGTGAAAAATTTTCTTGTTGTGTCCAGTTGGAGTCAATTACCGATTACTCCTAATCTTCTCCATGTGACTCCTTGTAAAAAGGGAATCTTCGTATTCCATGTAGTCACCCTTTACATACTGGAACATAATGATAAGATCTCCTCTAAGTGTTCTTTTCTCAAGGCTGAGCAAACCCAGTTCTCTCAGCCTTTCCTCATATGGCTTCCCAGTCCTTTGATCACTTTTGTGGCCCTTTTCTGGACCTTCTCCAGCCTGTGCACATAATTTTTGTAGATATAGTAGGGACTGAAACTGAACACAGTATTCCAGATGGCCTGACAAGTGCTGAGAAAAGTGGGATAATGACACCTTTATCTCCTCTGTGGATGCCCTTCTTGGTGTAACCCAGCACCCTCTTTGCTTTCTTTACTGCAGCTGCACACTGTTCACTTGTATTGAGCTTGTTGTCTACCAGGACCTCCAGGTCCCTTTCGACAGAACTGCTCCCCAGCTGGATAGATCCCATCCTGTGCTGCAGTCTTGGATTGTTGTCCTTGTTGAATTTCATAAGGTTCTTCTTAGCCCACTGTCATGGTTTAAACCCAGCCACACAGCTCGTTCACTCATTCAACCCCCCTTTTCTTGCCCTCCCCCTGCTCCCGGAGGGACGGGGAGGAAAATCAAAAGAATGCAACTCCCACAGGTTGAGATAAGAACAGTTTAGTAACTAAAGTATAACACAAATCACTGCTGCTACCACCAATAATAATAATGATAAAGGAAATAACAAGGGAAGAGAATACAGCATCTCACCAACCACCAACAGATAACTCACAACACCCCACCCAATTGAGCACCGACTGAAAAACCACCTCCAGCCCCACCCAGAGCACCAGCCCTTCCGGGTAACTCTCAGTTACATCCTGGGCATGACGTGCTATGCTATGGACCACCTCTTTGGTCAGTTTGGGTCAGGTGTCCTGTCCCTGCTTCCTCCCAGCCTCCCCTCTTCCCTGGCAGAGCATGAGACTCACAAAGTCCTTGGTCAGACTAAACATTTGAGCAGTAACTAAAAACATTCCTGTTATCAGTTTTGTTCTGAGGCCGAAAGTCAAAAACGTAGTGCTGCACCAGTTACTATGAAGAAGAAAAAATGGTTGCTACTGCTAAACCCAGGACATCCACTCTTGCAGCATTTCCAGGTCTTCCTGCAAGGTGGTTCTCCCTTCCAAAATACTTACTTCTCCACACAGTTTGATATCATTGGCAAACTTCATCTGGGTACACTTGATCCCATTTCTAGATCACTTATCAAGACAATAAACAGCATTTGGCCCAGTATCTATAGCTGATGATCCCATTAGCAACAGGTTGCCAGTTTGAAAGGAGTTATTCACCATCACCCTTTGGGTGCAGCTATTCAGCAACTTCCCAGCCAGCACACAGACCACTTGTCTGGTTTTTAACACATTATTTTCCCTAGGAGGAGGCTGTGGGAAACCTTGGAGAAATCCAGGTAGACAATGTCTACGACTTGCCATTTATCAACTGAGCACCTTACTTTGTCATAAAATGTGATCAGATGACCATAAAAAGCCAAAAGATGATGGACAGCATGAAGGAAGCACATGAAGCATGCTTAGCAACAGAGGTAAGTACTATGAGTATGAGAGCTTTATTGAAGTAGAAAGGAGAACAGAAATTATTCTCTAGTCCTACTCCATTCCCATGGAACTGTAGAAAATCAGTAAATGAGAGGCTTGTGGAAACCCACTATGTTCCAGTTAGCTCTGTGTCACACTATTCCATATTTGTGAGTAATATTTTTGCCATTTTTTTAAGAAAATAAACTAAAGCACTGCTTTAAGAAGGAATCATAGAACTGACTGCTTTAAGGTCCTGATACTTGGATGAATTTTGCACTAAACATAGATTTTTTTTACTTATTGTAAATTCAGCACTGGTAAGTGTTTCCACATGTTCTTAGGCCACAACAACACTCTTTAGTTAGGAGTTATGAGGAGGTCTATAATGTAAGAAAAATCAATAGTGTTATTTTAAAATGTTCAGCCATGAAAGAACAATCAAGGGTTGAAAAGACTAGAAACAATCAATTTCAATGAGCAGTTAATATTAGGTAATAAGGCAGCACAGAGATAGATAAAGATTAAACTGATAGCAAAGAATATTTAAAGCATTAAGTAGACACACTAGAGCTTAATGCCCCTCACAAGAGTTTTTAAAAGAAGGCTATATCTTAAAGTTTCACATTCCATTACAGAATCACATTGATCAAATAGCTCATGATAAATGTGACACTGAAAACTATTTTCTTTTAAAACAATTATAATTTCTTAACCTAAAATATATACTGCTCTCTGGACTCTGCAAAAGCATGTAATGACTTTTCTTTCATCCTCTGAAGGTAATGTTGTACTCTCCTGAGGAAAGTTACTCACATGCCTACGTAAATAAGTGCTTAAACCTATGGCAAAGTAAATGACATCTTCAAATCATGATTCCAAGGTGATTCTGTCACAATATAGTATGAGACCTGCTAATGTAAAAGACCTGCGTGCCAAAAAAGGCAAACAAATCCATTTTCTTGTTCCAAAACACTTGAAATCAGATATCCATTTTGTTTTTAAGGTATACATTTATCGATTAATATATATATGGTATGTCTGTTCCTTGTCATGGCAACAGATTTATTCCTTATTTCAAAGGTTAACAGGAGAGTGTCAGGATAGAAACATATCACAAGACTTAAACCCACAAACCAACCAAACAAACAAAATAATAAAACCCACAGCAGAGCAAACTATCTCTGTTTGTGGAAGCCAATTAGCTTTTTCCAAGCCAGCAGGAACATAGAAAGCATCTATAAGGTGCACATTGTGGAAACTGGGACTAGATTTAAAAAGAGGGAGAAGAGGTAACAGAGTACTAGGGGCTAAGGTCTCCAAAATTTAAAATGTCTCCTGAAATACAGTGGGACAGGTTGACACTAGGCCTTCATTAAGGCTCTGATTTACCTTTAACAATATCAGGCAGCCAATAATTCTACCCAAAGGTAAATCAAAGATGTATAAAATGTTCTCAATCCAGGGTAAATATAAAAAGGTATTTCTTTGTGCTAGCACAGCAGCAAACATACCACTGATTATTCTTCTGTGTTGTGTTATCTAGTGCTCCTCAGTGGAGATGCATTTTGAAGGACAGAGCACCCTTTGTCACAAGCAAAAATCCCAAGTCAGCATTTTGTCTGATTTTCTATTAGTTTGTCATGGAAACAGTATAAAACTTTCCTAAGACATGCCTTGAACTAGCAGACTAGGTGCATTAAGTGCTATATTTCACCATACCAAGACACTAAACAATTGTTCCCTAACCTACACCCACTAACCTCACTTGACAGAGCATTCATTTATCTTTTGGACATGCAGAGAAAGAAAAACCTAAGAAAAAAGCACTACATATTCATTCCTTCTCAGAGAGAGGACTGAAATGTGATTTATATAGAGTAGAAGTCTGTTAACATGAGCAATAGCATTTCTGCGGAAATGAAATAGGCAGTAAGAAAGCTTTCTTATGACCGTACAGAAAGTCTGAGCTCAAATTTGCTTTTCTGTGTTTCTGAATAGTAGATAATGGTTAGATTATGCTCATTTGGATTAAAGCTTGTCAAAATTTGAATTTTCTTTTTGGCACCAACTCTCAAAAATACCATGCGTGATTGAATTCCTGAACCAGATGGAAAGTAAGGGAATCTGAAACTTTCTGGAAAAAAAAAAAAATACAATGTGAAGTAGTACTTAATTTGTTTCAAGAAATGTTATTATGAAGGGTTTTCAGCATTTCTCAGACTTACATTCGGAGTATTAATTCAGACAGTGTACTGGAGATTTGTACTTGTGTTTGTGTCTATAAAAATAGACTTAAGTGATGAAACAGAGGGGAACTTCCTAGGATAAATGAAACGACAGCGAAACAACAAGGAAAGACACATGATAACTTGGTCAAATTCACAGTCCCTTGTCAGTTCATAGCACTAAATTCGTGCCACATCTGTCGGCAAGATCGTTCTAGCATTGACTGTGGTAACTCCATGCAGTACCTGTTTCTGAAAGACTTACAGTGATATCCTGGTCACATAAAGACACACACATGCTCACAGAAGTGCATACACAGTGGTAGGACAGTCCCTGACCTAGAGTTCAGTTCAGATGCTAGGCTGGGGTTTCACTCCTCACAGTAGTGCTGGAAACCCAAAAAAGTGCTGCAAGATACTCTGCATGTGGTTTTCAAGAGCTTAAATTTTCCTTCCGGTGCTGATTTTTGATCCTTTGCCCCTGTGCACGGTAATGCAGGTTTTCCCCTGCTGACTGCTGCTGCCCAAGTCTAGTTTTTGCCGAGACTGATGGCATCACTTACAAGTGATGAACAGGTTAGATGTCAGTTTGGAAATTTCCTCTCTTATTCTGTGTTACAACCAGATTAGAAACCTTTTAAGAAGTTAGGCCAGATGTTCTGTCAGCATGGTCAGGGAGAGAGATGGCCAAAGCACAGCAGGGAAGTCTTACTGATGGTGAGTGTGGACATTGCAATAGAAACAGTTCAGAGGATGAAGAAACATTTCTATATTTTACATGGCTATAACAGCACAGCAGCACTGGACACTGGGAAGACCAAAAGTTTTTCCTGTGATGCACTCACACTCCTGAGTCAGTCTATAGTTTTTGTTCCTGCTTGAATTGCTTGTTTGGAACACACAAGAGAGGACTTAGGCCTATACTGTTCTGAAACCTCTTGATCTTCATCTCAGTCTAGAACAGCATCAGCTCCTGCTTACCCAAGAAACCAGCATCCAGGGGATGGTGGCACAGACCTGAAGACACAGCCTTGCAGCCTGCCATGAATTAATTGCAACACAGTTTTGTATGGAGAGGTGATCACAGCTGCACTCCCCAGGCCCGTTGTTCCCAATGAGCATGTGCCAGCACACTCCAGATCACCACAGCCACCTGCAGTGGGCACTGGAGTGCCACCATGCCTCCTGGAGCTCACTGCCCTACTACATAGCAAGCCAGGCAGTGCTTTGCCAGTCAAATACATACTGCAGGGAATAACTCTTCCTGTCAGCTTATTCCACATACAATGTTACCACACCCCATGCACAGGATAACAGCCAGGAAAAGAAAGTGCTGGTTTCAGACTTCTTGGATGGGACACATACTTTAGCAGAAATTGTGACAAAACTTTTAAACACTAATGGACCTAAAAGCCAGACAGAAAGTGAATGCCTCTGCCTGCTCAGCCAGGGACATCTCAGCCTCTTTAAACTGGAAAGTAAACACACTAGAGATTCAGTTGCTGTGTTTACAAGAACGGGGGGGTGGGGGGGGGAGGGTGACGGGGGGGGACGACACGACCTAAACGCTGAAGAACCTGGGAAAGAAAAGAGCTCTTTGGTGGGAACTGGATTCCACAGGANGCGTGGTGGTGGGGTGGGTGGGGGGGGGGGGGGGGGGGGGGGGGGGGGGGGGGGGGGGGGGGGGGACGACACGACCTAAACGCTGAAGAACCTGGGAAAGAAAAGAGCTCTTTGGTGGGAACTGGATTCCACAGGAGTTATTTTGAGTTTCCCCAGCCACCTGGAGCCAGGAGGAAAGCTGATTTTCCACTGCCCTGCACGCTGTAGAATCATTTACACTCTTCGAGTGGATGTAAAAACCTTACAGACACTAACAGCACCATTTAACACCCACTTTACAGAGGTGTTAATGTCTAAACAAAGTATAAGGTCATAGAGAGGACGCCCAGAGACATCCAACTAAGAGTGATTGCTGAGGAAGTGCAGGCTCCTCTCCCTCAGCTTCCCACTGCCTCCCCAAAGAGAAGCCTTCACATGGGGGCACGCTGGTTACCACAACCCTGTTCAGAGGTTACCTTGAAGTAGGTGTCATGTGTGCTGCAGAGTCATGCTGCTGTGCTCCTCTGAACTGAGAGCATGGGATGGAGGTCACAGCAGGTGTGACTGACCCAACATGGAGCCTGCCAGCTCAAAGGTTCACCTGAGCAGGAGGTGGCATTGGAGCAGCGTGCAGAGCTCAGCCCATGCCAAGCACTGGACTGGTTAGGCTGCGACCGGGTGAAGTTCTGGTCTCAGCTGGAGACCAGAGGTCTGCTGCTTCACCTCAGCGAGCTCTACTTTCTGCCTGCCTCTGCCATGCCAGGATGCTCTCCAAAGGAATGGCGAGGCCTCTCAGATGCGGAATACTGCGGAGGGCTGCCTGTGATGGCTGGGCAGTGCAGCCATGACATGCCGAGTACAGCTCCCTCAGGTAGAGCTAGACACTGACGGAGGAGCTGACTGCAAAAGTGGCGGGAAAGCTCAAGAGAGAGCAGGGGCCGGTGCGGCCAAGTTGCTGCGGTGCATTGACTGGGACAAGGACCCCACCTGGAGAACATGGAAACCACACAGCTCACTGCAGGGTACTGCAGCCTAGCCTTGCTGCCTCAGGGGGTCCCTTGTACCGGAGAACAAAGCCTGGCATTCACTGGCAAGCTCCTTGTCCCATGTAATTTCTTTGTTCTGGATCTCTCCATGAAACTGGTGCATACACTGAGAACAGCATGATAAGTGCTATCACTTAAAATTAAATCCATGGTGATTTATGAGCAGGCACTGCTCTCTTTGGTGACAGTGAGAGCCAACTGGAAACAGGATAGGGAGAGCACAACATTAACAAGAACAAAAGACAACAGGAGAACTCTCATTGTACCTACAAACATATTTTCCCAAAACACAACATGGAAGAAAGGATTGAGACAGAAAGAGAGAAGGGGGAAATGGAAAATGAAAATGTGCCACAGGTGGGGAGAATGCTAAACCCACCACTGGCCCTGGTGCCAGAAATCTCAATTAAAAGATGACAGGTGTGTAATTTTGTTTTAAAGGAAGACTGCACCATAAAAGAGATGTTGGCAGGGTGAGGAAATAAATCCCAATGGTGCTTGGCCTTGCTTTCGAGCAGTGTTTCTTTTTGGTTGTTTTTTGTCTCTGCAAATTTTGTATGCTTTCCTGCAGTTCCCTTGCCAGCTCTGTCAGCACTGGCCATAGATCTGAGGGATGCTGGCCCATCTCTCCTCTAATGGCTGCTTGACCTCTCCGCTTTGCTTGGGGCTGGTTACTTGTTCCCAAGCAAGACAGGCCCTTATGTGCTTTAATTGCTCTGCAGCCACTCTGGCACCAGCTAAGGTCACTCTGAGTGACTGCGGCAGAGAACCAACAGTAACTCCAGCCAGCGTTATTGTGATGGCTTTTAAAATGCAAAAGGAGCAGAGACCCAAGAAAGAGCACTGCAGGCACCTTTCCACTTTCAAATAAAGTTAGAGCAAACACAAGTGTAAAACTCAACCATTGCTTTTTATGGTCTTGTCTTCTTTTAATTTAAACCTCTTCTGGAATGGAACAATGGAACTTGGTGTTTCTGCAGCGGTGAGAAAGCAAATACACATTTCAAATAGGGAAAAATCCACACTTACCCCAATTTTATGCTCCCTGCTGCATATGGCAATCCTCCCTTTCATTCCTTCTCTGGTTCAGGTGCTGTTGTCTCCAGCAGCGGTTAGGCATGGCATGGGGAGTGAGTGAGGTGGATGCTGGAAGTCATCCTGGAAATGTGCTAGGACACAGGACTTCATGAGCTGTCCCACAGGAGAGTACAGACAACACTCTGACTCTTAATCTGACAGCTTCTCTTTTCCTCTTTAAGGTCTGGAGAAATCCCTGTAAAACCTTGTTCAGTTAATCTGTAGTCATCCCCACAGGATTTTCCTGTGGAACAAGGAGCCTGTGAGGAAAAGCAGCAGTCTGCCTTGGAGGACAAGTCACTCTGAACATCCAGACCAGGGGCTGGGGGAAGAAGAGGAGCATAAAGAGGTGGAGAAGCTTTTCAGCTGTTACATGGGACCTGACAATGGGATTGCTGCTGAGAAGAAACTGTGCCTTGAGGAAAGCACTTTTTGGGTCATTCGCAGCCTGATTCAGACTACCTCCTGAAGAAGACAACCAAAAGATTCCCAGTGGTTCACTTCTGCACACAGATCTATACAAACATGGGTAGTACCATTTTGCTTATTAGAGGCAGTTTTTATCATGAAGGGAGAGAAATTTGGTTTCAGTGCTATAGCAAGCACGTCTGCTTCATATTGGGTTCTTTTTGATCTACCTGCTTACCTGCTCTTGGAAACCTTTCTAAGTTACAAAATGTCTTCTTAAAAAAATCAGAGGGAGGATCTCAATCACAGAGTCCAGGCTACAGAATTTCAACAAAAATCACAACATGTTTAAAAATTGAGCATGGGAAGATCAATATCATTTGTAAGGCTGTACACTTCCTTTTCTTACCCAACAGCACATGTCTTGTCCCCTTCTCCTAGTGTGGAATTCCTCTGCAAGGACTGGGTCTAACATCCCAATGGGAGTAAAGCTTCCACCAGGAAACAGGAGGGTTATGCTGACTTTCAAGCAACATTTTTTTTAGAGCTTTTTTGAGAGCGTGATGGGTCCCTTTCCTGTTTGTGGATGTTCTGCAAACAGAGGTCTCTGCAGGGAGGTCTTCAAAGTGAGCATCTTTCATCACAAACTGTGAAAGGTACTTACAGAAAAATTTCTGTCTGCTCTTTAGAGAAATCTTATCTTAAGGATTTAGTTGAGGATGGCACTCGTGCCATTAGATACAACCAGCCATGACTTGCAAATACTAACCTACTAAAGGAATTAATTCATTTCCTCCCACAAATGATGCGATTAAAAATGTGCCTAGGGAATGTTATAAATATACATCTATGACTCGACTTTTCTTCCCAGAAATCTCTGGCTAATCCCTAGTGAGTAACCCAGCTCTAAACCGAAACCATTAAATGAAAAGGAACAGTCAAATATTTTAAACTATTGCTTTTTATTATAATTACACTGGAGCACAAATAAATAAGCACTAAATTATTGTAAAATATTGTCAATGCACTAAAGAAAGCAGAATTGATCTTCAAACAACATCTTATTACTTCAGAAGTATCAAAGTACATTTAATTACATCTTACCTAAAAAAACCAAGTACAAAAATGAAAAGAAAATTAATATGTATTTATATTGTGTATATAGAAACGGCTAATAATATATGATTACAGTTAGCCTCTAGCTACTCCTTACTCCTACACAATCTCAGGCACATACCTGACAATTTCTAATGAAATATGAAAAAAAGCAACATGACATTCAATTTCAAGATATTGGTAAATGTATTACATTGGAATGAACACAGAATGATTTCATTTTATTTAAAAACCCTGTCATTTAAAAACATAGTGCCATTGTCCACTTAAAAATAAACAACCCAAACAAAAAAAAACCCATACCATTTTTTACCATTTGCTTTAATTTGTCAAAAGGAGCAATAAAGTAGACATATATTGGCTAATATACGTAAACACATTTTTAGTGCAAGAATAACAAGACCTGTGACTTTACTGTGCTTTCTTGAAATCACAGTGCACTTTACACAAATTGCTACACTATAATGTTTAACTTCAGGAGTTTAAAGCAAAATAAGTGCATACCAAACAATTTCATATATACAGTCTTCGTAAGTGTGTGTATATATGTGATCTGTATGTATATACAGATTGCATATTTATACAGACTACAGCTTTAATGACCGTAACTAAGCACTGTCATTCACCCTGTGACACAGAAACTGCTGAGACAATAGGTGGTGTAGAAAACGTTTAACAGCGTTTTGATGGCATGCTCTCGGCAGTAGGATGCACCTTTTACTGGAGCAATGGGGTGGGCCAGCAGTCAGGGAACAGGAGGGGTGGCATGGTCTGTTCGTGACCTTTGGAAACTACTCAACCTGAGCCTCACCTCCCTCCCCTGTAAAATGATTCTCGTAAGCGTGAAATTTAGTTCACATTTCTAAAGTGCTTTGAAGGTAAGTGCTGAGTTTTCTTTTATTTTTTTCATGTACTGTCGCACTTTAAAACAAAATGCCATTGTTTCCATGGGATACAATGGAGGTCTGGAAGCACATGGGCAGTTATTTAGGAAGGACTACATAAACAGTTTTGAGCAATAAAAGCAAAACAAGGAGTGGATTTATGGGGGGCAAAGTGTACAAGCAAGTCTGCTTAGGACAAGAATGCTTCAATTCCCTGATCATTATTCCTATTATGTATTGTTATGGGAAGGACACAATATGAACAAACATGTAATGGTTTACACTAACCTTTGCCTTCCCCCAAAGGGCCTGGCATCACAGAACCCATGTTTATCGATGGGTCTGGACTGCAAAATTGAAGCTTCAGTAGTAGGGTTTCTAAAGTAACTGCTCCAGGAAGAGACCAGTGCAGAGAAGGAGCATCAAGACTGAACACTGGCTTTCATTTCATCACCAGAGACTTAGTGCAGCTGGGGTAGAGGGTTGAGCTAAGTACTTCACACACAGTTATGAAAAATTCTTCTCTTGCCACATAACAAGGAAGACAAAAGCATAAACACTTTCTGAATAATGAACCTGTTATCTCAAGAGATTTCTCACGACCAACAAGTCATCTTCTTTCCAGTAGATTCTGGAACTTTGCGAGATCTCTGGAGCTTTTCTTCTGCCATTTTCTTTCTTTAAGGAAAAAAGAGAATAAGCAGAATATACAGTTGGTGTCTTTTGGATGTAACATGTATTCAAAGATTCCTTCACAGCCTCTGGGTTTTTCATGTCTTCTGTCATTCTGGCTGTGAAGGGCCCTTTAAACATTCCGATTGTGTACCCATTCCAGCCACTGTATATTCATAACACACACCAATATTTAATGTAGGTGGGTATATACGTATGCACACATCTATGAGTATATATAGAGAGATACATGCATATATATATGTGTGTACACATATGCATATATACATATACAATAATGCTTATATACATACACACATATAAACACACACTTTATCTTTTACAGAAATCTCAGTTTGGACATCAAAATATACATTAGTTAATTACTTATAAAATATTTAAAAAATTTATTTCAGAGGCTGAAAAGAAACTACTACTGGTAACGCATTACTCAAACTCAAACTTTAGCAATATAGATTACAAAAACCTTCTAAAATTTGTTATTTTTGGTTTTTTTTGATCAGCAATTACAGCTGTGGCAATGCTGTCAATATAATTTCAAAGAAAAGCCAATATAACGGGAAGTTTCAAACAACACACCTTTTCTTCTTGGCAAATATAGTACTAATATGATTGTTTTAAAGAGGGACTTTTGTGCTACTGAACTTTGGACACATAGATAAAAATTTAAATATACAAAATATATGCCATAGATTTGTTTTCTCCTACTCCACAGAAGTTCAAGCTTTCCTCATTCTCAACAGATCCTTTTGGAAGTGATTTCATCACATGGATTTCACCCTCATAATCAGTATAAGCCATCTCTTTCTCCTGTTAAAACCAGGAGGTCATAATTCTTTGGTCATGACATAATATTCTGTTATAATGACTGTAACATAATACAGGATTGCAAGCCAATTACAGAAGCAGCCAGGAAGAAGAAATGGCATAATCGGGAGAACGTGTTACATGGGCCTCTGCTTCAAAACCACATGAAATCAAGAGGGATTTCCCTACTAGCTTTCAAGGGGTCTGAATTCCAGCCTTTATAAATAACATAAGGAAATCTGACACAGCTTAAAATAAGGATGTGTTGCTGGATTTGAAAATAATACATATGTAAACAGATATTGTTGTCTTTATTTTCTGGACCAAAGACAAATGTGCACAGGAACCGTGGCTGCAGTGCCACTGCCTTAACCTGCCAAGCGACTGGGTCTCTCCGTCACGGGCTGTACGATGCTTAGTCACAGTGAACCATGGTCTCTGCTAGTCAGCTGAATACAATGAAGGAAGAGTTTATGTTGCAGGCTTTTCTGCAGAAAATTTCACTTCTTGGCCAAATAATATTAGTAACTGATTCACATAAAGCCAGGCGCAATTTATCAGATTAACTTTATGGGAAAACTGATGCAGAATAACTAGTATTTTAAATGCAACTTGGGCATCCACATTAAGCACTTTTATTTGCATTGTTTGCAGTTTTGCTGTTTCCCACCCAAACTCTCTCCTTTGTCCAGCCCTCCCCACCTAAAGCTAAGGACATCTAACAAGTACGACTCTAGGTAACTTCTACAGCCCTAGCACCCAGCTGTTTTGTACATTGTCCTGTTCAACAAAATGCACAACCACATGCTTTTGTACAGACAGAGGCCAAATCTGGGCAGGTAAGAGAAATAAAACGATGGTGGCAGGAGGGGGGAGGACATTAGAATACCACATAGAAAATAGGTAATAAAACAGTATAACAGTAACATTATATAGTAAAATTCTCCATAAATTTTTGAATTTTTATATATATTTAAACAGTGTATCTGCTTGGGTGGTTTCAATATATTGGTGAAATATTTACATTTTGATATCATCTGGATCCAAAAAAAAATCCCGGATAAATATGTATGCCTTAATCCAGTTGGAAACTTAAATCTCTCTCTTGATTGACAGGTGAGCACTGTATTGGTGCTTTTCCTAGGAAGTTCACCACCTGCAGGTAAGTCTTAGGTTAGAGCCTTTGCCTTATTAAGAAAGCAGGCTACCTGTGCATGGTGCAACACAGTGGAGCGCACATCCTCCACATGCCTGTCAAATTGCAGTGTCCCAGAAAACAGTTTGTTGTTTGGAATAAGGAGGTGGGCTGTATTTCTTGGTCCCAGTATTCTTTTTCCAACTCGGCAAAATAGGCATGCTGTCCTGTTTGCAGAGTCCTTTTTCTGATTTCTGCCGAGCTTTAATTTCTTTGCAGAGGCAACGTTTTTTCTCAATCATGTCCAGCATTGTATGGTCCCCTTGCAACCACTGCATACACGTCACCTATAGTATGGGAGGGAAGGGGTAAGGAAGAAAATAAGGGGGAATAAAAGAAGAAAGAAAGCATACAAATAACTATTTGGTCATAAACTGAATATGTTGCTTTTTTTGCAAAGGTAACATTACTCTTATTTAAAACACTAATTTGTTTGATGAACAAAAATATCTTTATGCCAACAACAGAAACAAAGTCAGTCTTCATTTCTAACTTTTACTTTATGAAAAAAAATGGGTAATAAAAGGTCCCCTTTCTAACTTCTCCAGGGCACTGAAAGCTAACTAGCACTGGTTGGATGTTAAATGATGGAATAGATCTTAAAAAAGAACATGGATCTTAACAACATCCCTAAGTTGTGGAAATAAAAAATTCTATATGCTGAGACCCTGTTTCATATTGCTTTCCAAATCCAATCTGTCACATTAAAAGTATAGTGTGAACACTTCTGAGTATCAAGCTAAATATAACTCTGTTTAATTTTTTTAAAATGATTTAATGAACCCCATGCAAATCATATGGATTAGCCTATCCTACCCTGTGGTGATATTTCATTAACTAGAAGCCACCAAGAACTTAGAAACACCCTGTTTTCTTGCATCTAGAATACCTGAAAACATGATCCTGATCCAAAAAAGGAGGTTAGAATACATTTAGTTGTAAGCACATGTGAATATTTACATGTAAGTACATGTCACAGCCCTGATGAAGCCTAAGAATGTGGCTTCATTTGAGTTCACTGGGGTGCTCACACGGCTGAAAATGTGTGTGCCTTCAAAGGCTTTTTTTTATCCTGAAAGGGCTCTTTGTGTTTGGATGCCACACTGTGTACCTGCAAATCAGAAAACTTCCTTTCAACACTTACTTTGCAAATTTGAAGTGATGTCTTGAGTCTCCCAACATTTATTTTCCACATTAGTCGTAAATTAAGGATTTATGTGTAAGTAAAAGCATGCCATAAATTCGCAGGGGCTGTCCAAGTACATCACTGATCTTGTCACAAAAATGCACATGTAATACTTTGGCAGCATTTTGCAATTCAGGAAGGAAATGTATGTTTATTAAGAGTGTTTGAGTACATTTAATAATGCATATGCCTTTCGTTCACAAATCTTAGAATGCCAAGCATGGACACACACCAGGTTCCTAGAACTCGGGACTGGTTTTCTTAGAAGCTATAGAATCTTAGAATATATATATATATATGTATGAATCTATAGAAGCTTAGAGGTACAGAATCTTTCATTGAGTTTGGTAGTTTTTGTGGCCAGCTTGAAGCTTATTTAGAATTTATTGATAAATAAATAGAGGACATGTTCAGATTCATAGCAGGAAGCAAAGCAAAAGGAATAAATGTGAGCAAGCCCACCTGAAAAAGTGACAATAAATTATGTACTCAAACAGAACAATAAACAGAATCATAGAATCATAGAACAGTTAGGGTTGGAAAGGACCTTAAGATCATCTGGTTCTAACCCCCCTGCCATGAGCAGGGACACCCCACACTAAACCATGCCACACAAGGCTTCATCCAGCCTGGCCTTGAATACAGACATATCCATATTTTTTCAAGTATCTCTGTAAAAAACATTTTAAGGGGTGACACAAGATAAATGAATTTTAGATAGAATTACTTTCCTTATACTGAAGCAAAACCATCTTACCTTATACGTTAGTACTTTGAGTAAAAGAAGTTTAAACCACAGTATTAATTTTGTTCTTGAATACTCTTAGGAATTTAATGGGCTTTAAGCAACCTGCTCTAGTGGAAGGTGTCCCTGCCTATGGCAGTTGGGTTGGAACTAGATGATCTTTAAGGTTTCTTTCAACCCCAACCATTCTGTGATTCTATGATTCTGTGATTCTGTAATTCTATGATTTAGAAATACGCAGGTAATGCATTGGTAACTTGTCCTTGTGAAGGCCTGAGCTAAAAGTCTTCTGGAATACTGCTGTGCCTGCTCTTCCTAATCACACCATTATTTTTCGTTTCAGAAGCTATCTAACTTTTACTGTGGTGCAGGCAGGTACAAGGCATGTCATCTGCCATGGCTGCGAGACTTTCTCTCCTTGGGTGCACAGGACTAGTCCAAAACTCACCAACTGAACCAGAGATACTCCTCCCCACCGCTGGCTTGACTTCATAGGTCTTAGGACGAGGCTCTGCCTGAAGCAGATTCCCTGGCACTCTACTCATTAGTGACAGGTTAGTACTTACGCAGGAGTGTCTTCATTTTGTCTGGGTCCTCCAGGGACACAGTCCGCACATGATTCACTACACAAAATATTCACAACACACAGCTGCACACCAGCTTCTGGGCTGGAATTGATGACAGTGGTGCTTGAGTACGGGTTTCTCTTCTAGGCATTGGGAAATACCTTCTCTTTCATAACTCACCATTTAAGTAAACAGAGTATGTGCCAATAGCAAATCCTTACAGTACACTTTGTGCTCATCACCATGCATCACAAGCACCACAGAGCACACATGACAGTCACCCTGAGGGTGTTACATCCACATCACCCCACTCTTGCTGCTGTACTACACAGTGTCTTCTGGTAGCTAATCTCCTTCATGGGATTTTGACATGCTAAACTCTAAAATACCAGTTGCAACATCCCAAAGATAGAAATAGTGTTGCAGAATGCATCAGTTACACAGACACTCCGCCATCTCCTACAAAACAGCCCCTAAAATAAATCCAAGTGTAGGCAGCTCCAAGAGCCTTTTTTTATACTGGCCACCACATTGTGTTCCAGTTACTGATTCAAGTATTACGGAAAGTTTGAGGTTTTCCACTTTCCCAGACAATGATTTTCAAGACCACTTGTTATTTTTTAATGTTATTTTTGGTTTTGGTTAAGTCTTTCACATCAGCATCTTCTTAGATGTACTGTCCACGTGGTACATTCCTCTGCTGCAGCTGCATTCAGGTAATGGTATGTGCAGCATGAACGTGCAGAATTGGTATGTGCAAAGTCATTTGCTAAAATAGACTAAGTGAACACACATGATGTTGAAAGGCTTGGGGAAAATTTGCTGAAAAGTGAGAACAAATGTTGAAGGATTTTACTAGATAGTTTTGGCCAGTTCCAGTGTTAATGTGCAACAAAATAAAAATATACTGAACAAGGGCGCATGACTCTTGAAGGTGCAAGACAGACATAAGAGGAAATCACCAGCTTGTAGATGAATGAACTACAGAGATGACAATAACCATGTTGCTAATGCAAAATCCCCAAAAGTGTTAACTAAATTTTCAGTGTGTCTAGAGAAATTACAGGTGCTAAGGCTCAAGAGGCAGCAGTCAACCAGCTGTTTAATCACATCAGTAACCCTCAATGACTTCATTAGTAGTGCTACTGAGGTGTTTAAAGTTAATGTGTTTAACACTGTGGATTTAGGCCTAATCCTTCTTGTGACTAAACTGATGGTGCTCACACTTAGTTTCATTGCTATTTTTTTTCATATTTTTTCTCCTTTCTGGCTTCAGCCCATTCCTCTGGTCATGCACGAGGTTGTTAATATCCCTGCTATATCATAACAAGGGATTTGTTCAGTGTGAGAGGCACAAAAAATGATGACTTAATTTATGGAAAAAAAAGCAGAGTATTCATAACATACAGCTATATAGCTCTTCTGTTCCTGAAAGAAATTCCCACAGAACGTGTGGAACAGTACTGCAGCATTTCAGAGCTTGGCTGCAGATGTAGATGGTAAGTAGACAGGCACAAAATGCACCAGCACTGGAGGTAACAGCCAAGGAGACACAGTGCAGGAGAAGCAAAGCTGGTTTTGACCAAAGAATCTTGGCTCAAAGCCTGTTCAGTCTGAAAAGGGAAGAAAGAGCCAGCAGCTAATGTTAGGATGGTATGGAGGGATCGCCCAGAGATTCCAGGATGTGTATCAGGTACTCTGTCACATAATCTCCTCTGAATTATAAAACTTTCTGAATGTACATCAATTTTTGTTTTGATAGAATTTTTACTCATTAAATTATCTGGGGCATGAGGAAAATTTTGTTTGTTTGTTTTTCCTTCAAAATCAGGCAGAGCAAGAAAGTGAAGGAAAACACCAGACAAAGGCACGGAAGTTTGGGCATTCACTAGGAGGTGCTGGAGGTAAGCTCAAGCCCTTGCTCCTAAGAAGGCAGCAAAAGCTATGTAATAACTTGGTGCGTAGAAACCATACAGGAACGTAGAGTGGTTGAATAAATTCTCTCACCTGAACGATACTGAGCACAAATGTAAATGAGGATGTCTTATGAGGTCCTGATAAACACATAAACCCTTTGATTATTCATTATGCTCTAGGGTTTGTTGTTTGGGTTTTTTTAAATCCTCTTTAAAGCAAATGTTTGACCCAAACTTAGGAGATAAGAAACTTCGTCCACTATGCAAAACTGAATTCCCCTATACAGTTTTAATCAGCTTTCTTGAAGGCCTTAGAAGAAACCAATTTATGTTGCCACCTTACTTTTATTATCTGCCCTTATTTTTCTAGTAGTTTTATTCCGAAAACATCAAAAGTGAATTTTCTTAAGATCTGGTACATACTCTCAGTTCTGTGTTTGCAGTGCCATGGAACAAGAAGTAATATTACAAAACCATCTTAGAACTAAGAAAAAACAACTTCACACTTCCTCAAAACAGTGGAAAATATTTTGTCTAAGGAAACCTTTCTAAGTAAAGAAAGATCACTTCTGGTGAGTGCTTTAATGCTTTGCGAAGATCAGAGCAACAAACTAGACAAACAATCTCCCATCTCTAGAAAGTGCAACCAGTATATTTTTGTGTGTAGGTGACTCCAGTAGTTGTGGGCCTGCCTTAATTTCTTCTTACCTAACAGGACTTGACTTATTCCAGAAAGATAAGCAGCAGTCCTGACAATTTACAAATAGGTAACAGGTAGATAATGTCTCTAAGGCAGATCACGGAATTCTCTTGGAGCAGAGGTTTGACAGACAGAACATCAACGGTTCAACTGTGTTTAGAAGTCAGGACATGGATCCAGAGGTCAGTACACACTTGTATCCATCTGAATTTACTGGAAAAAACCTCAGAATCCAAAGGAAAACTCAAAACAGGCTTTGGGGAACAGTCAATGACTCATGCTGCCAGAAACCCCCTGGTGTCACAGCAGATTATTTTTGTTTTCTCTACAGACTCTGCTCTGGCCCTGGGCACCACCAGCGCTGCATGTGGAACAATGCCAGTGCAGCTCCAATCTGCACTGGAGCCATGGCAGCCTGCACCATCTAATTCACAAAAGGGCTCAAAATATGGGTGTTTAAAGGAAGCAAAAGGAATGTAAATTAACATTAGCTCTTTCCCTGTTCTTCACTAAGTAAGACAGTTTGGTCTGGCAAAGAGAGTAATAGTTACAGATGGAAAAAGAGACACAAAAATACTCTCCAGTAATAACATTAAGCAGCTACTGACAGATATAGCTACTGTACACCTGCTAGCTGTGGTCACCAGGGGTAGGAAACAATCTTTTTGGTGGTGAATATTCACAATATGAGGCAAACTTTCTGGCCCTTTAGAAAATGGACTTTCATGATAGCAGCACCAGGCAAAGTGCATCATTACAGTGCATAAGCAGGTCTGTGTACTGAACACATGTATGCTACTGAAAAACATGCGGCAATACCTGTAAGTTATATAAAAACCAAATGACCCACATAGCACAGTCTTTCCAAATGAAAAACATGAGGGGTGTGAAAAGAAAAATCTGGGGGCTGGACTGAAAATATAGAGTGAAAAATCCTCAGTGCTTGCCTGGAACTCTCTTTCTTAGGTGTGATGAGTTTTACCTGTTCATGTGTGACATAAATATCTACATAAATACATAGATAATGCTCTAACCTAGCTCACATAACTGTCTCGGAGTAGAGGTTTGACAGGCAGAACATCTACAGTTCAATTGTTCTTAAAGGACAGGACATGAGGTCAGATGTATGTGCTACATAAGTCTCACTCATATCCCCTGGCCTAAAACCAAGCCCTGCGAAACCTCAATCACGAGTCCTATGCAGTGGGCAGGCAGGTGCCCCGAGCTCCTGCCTGTGGTGGGATGAGACTGATTCTGCTCCTCCAAAGTGAAGCCACAAGGGTGAAGCCCAGGTAGGGCAAAGTAATGCTAATTCCCAGTGCTGAGGGGCATTTCAGGGAGCACTGTGATTTTTCGCATGAGTGCATGTGAAAATATGTGGGGATATAAATGCTGTAAAGAAGGAATATTTGAAATATTGTAGGCAGTTCTATTACTAGTCACAAAGCTAAAAAATGCTGCTCATTTTCATTAATTTTTGAAGAAGCTTTTCTAACATTTAAATTGACCACATGGTATTTCATTCTCTGGACAATTCTGAGGGGGGGTTGTTTGTGCTATATAAACTCTTAATGACATAACCAATATTTTCCACTAAGATTTACATAAGGGCTTCAGACAACACCATATCCCATTCACATCTTTCTCCTCATGACATCTTGGCTGGTAAGTTCTTGGTTTGTCTATTTTCAATGCTGCTGATTTGTTTGAGGTAAATCGGAAGCTCTGGGCAGTAAGAGAGCCCCAAAATTCACTGCTGCTTCCTAATAAGTTTCCTAGTACTATAGGCTCCTACCTACTTGCTGAAATTGCAGAGGTTATGGGCTGAGAAAGAGGATAATCTCTTCTGGCCCTTGTGAGCATCTCCCTCTTCTGCTGTATGGACAGAGGGTCTAACTTTTCATTTACAGGAAGGAGAGGGAAAATCACATCACACATATGTGATTGGGGATGTCATCTATAAAACCTCTTTTCTCTGTGATAACTGCATATCAGATAGAATGAAAGCCTAATAGCTGATGTGAGGCTATAACAAAGTGATCTGAAATCAATGCAAAATATAGTGAAATAAAAAATATCAATAACATTTGGAGGAAATAATTAAAAATGTCTCCTGGATCTGTAAAGAAAGTGATGTCTAACAGTGCAATCTGTGTGCAGTGCTACACATCATTCAGCAGAGCCAAGCATGCTGGTTTGTTTTGGCAGGCTACAGCGAGTGAAGAAGAAAGGCTTTCTGAAAGCCACTTACCATCCTCTGGAAGGAAAAGGTACTCCCTCCCTCTTGCCTGTTCTCAGACAGAAGTTTCCAAACTCTCTTTCCACTGAAACTTGTGATGGCACTTTTTTCTGGTGCAGATGGGTCCCAGCCATCTGGCTGGGTATTTCCACTCAAGAGGGTGGGAAATCCCACTCCTAGAAGACGATCACGTGCCAGGGGTGCAAGTAGTGGAGGGCTATGTTCAGTAGCAACAGTTACTTCACGATCTGCTATCTGATACTGCTAGCTTGATGTGGAGGTCCTCCTTAGCACACGTTCCCAAAATGGGAGTTGTCCAAGGCTGGAGTTGAGCCAGGATGAGGTTTCACAAGATCTCAGCAGTGAGATCCTCACCCGTTTGAAGCCAACAGGAATGTACCGGCTGACTTCACAGGTCCAGGTATTTGACTACAGTTTGTTCAAACAAACAGTAAGAAAAAATAAAATCTCACACGAATTAAAAACCCTTCAGAAGAGCACTTGGAAAATTATGCTGGACAACATTTCTTTTGCTAACCGTCAGCTATAACCATTGCACTGAAGTTGAATGTTGTTACCTTCAATGGCTGCAAAAGTCCGTGAGGGTAGAACTACAGGCTAAATCTGCAGTCGTTTCTTGCTCTGTGACAGAGGTACTCTGGAATAATATTGACACGAAAGAGTGCAATTTGGCTCACGACAAATGTGACAGTCACTCATGTAGCTTTGTACTGCTAACCTGTTACTGGCAAATTCAAAACAACAATTGATTATTAATACAAAAGTGATTAACAGGAACTGTGTGTTCAGGAATACGCAGGATGTGCAAAGTGAGCTGTGAAAACAGACACCATCCGTGCAATTCGCAGTGCATGGTAATGCTCCCTGGGGACACTGGATAACACAACTGCAAATTATTCCATACAAGTGCCTGAGGTGCTCTCTAGAAGGTGTCCCATGGTGCCAGAAACCACATTAGAATGATCTTGTGATTCATGTACTTGCATCACAAGCACACGCAAGGTGCTAAGCGCTCACAAACTACCCTTTCTGGCCTTTCACAAATTCTTCATTGCAAAGGACAGAGTAACATCTCGTTTTCCCTTTAAGCACTCAGGAAAGAATTTCTCCAGCACATTATTCTTAGTTTTGACAAAATAGTTGAGCGGGGAGGAGCAATTTGTAATCTTACCCTGTATGTTTAACATTAAAGAGAAATCACTGACACATGCTATTCCAACTTCTGAGCCTATATATATACATTGCATTTTAGGGATATTGTAATGTTTGAATTGCTGTGTTTAATGTTTTGATTTACATTATTCTAAATTTCTAAACTTCTGGAAATATGTTTTCTTACATACTGTAGGAAAAAATGAAAAAGAGTCCCTGTAAAAGCTGCTCTACCACTTAACATAGTAACATGATGCAGTATTGTACGAAAACTCTGGACACCTTTTTCAAACACAGGCCTCACTAGAGGACTTACTACATTGTCTTGTGCTCTATGGCCTGACTAATCCACCACTTACAAACAACTGATAAGAATCTTTGCAACTCCAGGAATTCTTGAAGATTCAAGATTATGAGCAATTAATACTTCTACTAAAATTATATTAGCAAGTGGTTAGTAAACCTTCAGCACCTCTGATTCCAGACCTGTGGTTTCATGATTCATTGCTTCCAATTACTAAACGTCACAGATACTTTATACAGAACCAACCCTGTAAATACTCCTATGCCTGAGTTTTCCAGTAACCCCTGGACTATTGCTGATGCTATCAATAATGCAAACTTCCCAATTTCCACTTTCATACTGGCGATCGGTCTAGCTATAGATCTTCCTGACCTTGCATTATTATCTTATTTTGAAACATGTATTTTTCTCATCTAAGCTTTTCTTTTTTTTAACACCAACTTGTGTGAAATGTACCACTTGATCTACTGGTAGTTAACACGTCCTGTAAGTGCTAGCACACTTGAAATAAGAGCCTGTAAAGTAACTCATATTAGGGACATGGTGTAAAGTTGTCTCATGCATCTCATTTACACAGTGGATCATCACAAAGTGCATTCCTAGTGAGATCACTCATGAAAAATCAAAGCTTAATCTATGCCTTTGCTAAGCAATAAATGCAGAACTCAGGCAACCCACCATAATACATCCTGTCATTTACTGTAAAATAGAATGGAAAATTCAATATTATATTAGGTCAATCACAGGAGGGACAAAGGACAGAATACTCTGCTGGAGTTCAGTGATGCAGAGATCTCCTGCAAATTGTATTTTGCAGTACAGCACCTGCAGGGCAATGCTCTAACGTCCTAGATTTCCTTGAGAGGTTACTAACCCTTTCTCTCTACCTCTTCTGCTTGCTGGAGGTTCTGCTCTGTTGCTTGTATGCCTTAACTGTTCATGAACCAGGCTTAAAACAGCAGGACAGTTTGTGGCAGTGACCTCAATGATCACTACAGCTGGCCCTGCCTATGCCAGAGTAACCACATCCACAGTACAATACACCTGTGACTAGTGCTTCTTACTCCAAATCATGGTAAGTTTGAAAACCTGCCAGATCTCAGATCCTATACTGAGATGAACAGCCTGTCCCCCTTTAAGTTAAGAGATACATGGAATGCTAAGAGCTGCTGGTGGGCAAGGCCCTTTCCTCCTCCGAATCCAGCCTCTGCAGACTGCAAAAGCTCACACGTACAAGGCAGCTGAGGGCAGCAGGATGCATAGTCTTGATATTGCTTGTGGTTATCCACCAGAGGCCAGGAAGGACCCAGAAACTGTGTATGCAAGAATGAAAATGAGTAGAATCAAGACCAAGACTATGGAAGAACTAAGAACTGTGAGAAAGTGGATATTGAGGCCAATCCTAAAATCACAAAAATGTGATATGGGGACACCACAAATTCCATTAGTTTTCCAATTTTATTGGACCTCATTTTTCCCAAGGTAAAAAAAACACACATGAGCTTCAGCACCCTTTCTGCTGCAGTTAGTATTAGAACTCAAGATTTGACTAACCTCTATTGCTGGGATGGCTGAAGAACCTCACCACACTAGTTTGTCAGCAAAGCCCCTGAGTCTGTATTTCTCTAGCATTTTCAATAAAATGGTCAGAAAAATAATTTTAAAACTAGAAAGATAAAATTATCAATTTCATCACTGAAATGACCAATGCCT
This sequence comes from Agapornis roseicollis, assembly GCA_002631895.1. Lineage (NCBI taxonomy): Eukaryota > Metazoa > Chordata > Aves > Psittaciformes > Psittacidae > Agapornis > Agapornis roseicollis. The sequence goes on along the minus strand of NDXB01003248.1, from coordinate 108,414 downwards.
TCATTTCCACTTGTTTTGTATTAGATGATCTAAATACATAAATATTTCTGATACAGACTGTAAAGTTGCTTTAAGAAATTTTGAAACATATTCTCACATTTCTCCTTTTCTGATGGTAAAATTCAGTCAATGAGAACTTTCTTAGATTTAATTAATTATTCTACTGATTATGTGCGGGGACATTTAGCAAAACATGACTGAAAACAGCACTGAAAGTACAGAGATGATCATATTATTGCATGTGGTCACAACTTTCTTTTTAAGGATGCATGAACCCACAATTGACAGAGATCTCCATTTATAATTAATTTTTAACTCCAAATTAAAATGCAGCTTCATTAACAGTTACTAGAGGTAGAAACTGTACTGAGACTTTTTAAGTAATCCAAACATGTAAGAGCCTGCCTTAGTATGAGATACCACATCTGCTCTACCCTCACAACAACATCATGCAATTTCATTTACATCAGGAATTGCTAAACAATATAGTACCCAAATCTAATATAGACACACTGAATTTCCTGACATGCTGAATAGCTGAGATACAGGAAAGAAACTAACACTGGCATCCGTGTGTTTGAGAAAATGTCATTCACTGGGTGCAGTGGTTCCCTGCATCTTGTTTCTGCTTTTCTGTTTAGAAGGCAATTCCAAAAGGATGGCATTGGCTGATACAGTCTGTGACACTGAATTGGCATTAACTTGTTGAGAAGACTGCAACACACTAAACCACAAGCGCAGGTCTGCTGAAACGGCTTTGCTTGCAGGCTCCCCCACAGGGAGTGAGTGAGCAAACTTAGATCTCTAGAGAAAGGAAGAAATTTAACTACCCATCTTAAAAGGAACAGCTAATGACAACACATAGTGAACAAAGTGTTAAGCTCCGTGTTAACCTATATACACACATCATCTTAATGTAAGCAAACAAACTGTTCACCAGCAAAAGAACAGTTTGATTATGTTTGTGTTTTAACACTTGGCACAAAATCAGGCAAGAGCCATGATCTGACCAATATTCAATTAAAAAAATGCATATTGCTGTGTCTTTTCTCAGTTTTATTCTTTCCCATTGTGAATTATACAATTGTGATTATAAACCCCAGATACTACATGTGCTTTTTTAGGCTTTAAAAAAAGAGGTGGGCCAATAAAACCCAAGTGTCCACTCACTGCCACTGACTTGCAAAGGCTTGAGATCAGGACCATAAACACCGAGGTCCATTAGTGGAATGTGTCCTTTCCCCATTCTATGTATTGTTGAGGAAAAGCATTCCTTGGACATTCCAGTTATAGCTTATGAGTGAACTGGGAATTTGCCGTTGACAGGAGTGAGGTGAGAATTTAACCCTGTATCTTTAAATTAAACATTGAAGAGGATTTTCTATTATGCGATCTTAGCTGGGGTGAAGGCTCTTCCTAGCAGTGGCTCTGTCATCCTACAAGTTCCTTAGTATTTCCCACATGAAGATCTGTCTTCAGAGATTTTCCTGAGCAGCTGCTGCCACTCTGCTGCAGTAACTTACTATATACACACTGACACCAGTCCAGCTGGACAATTTAGCACAATGATAATACTAACTGTAAAGGAAGCAAGTTTATCACTCACAGGTCTCATACTGAAACACACATGATTACCACTGAAGCTCCAATTCACTGAATAACAAATGTGCTCAACTGAAAAATATGTACCAGTCATCTCCTTGATTTACAGGAATATTTTGGTATTTAAGAGAAGCCAGAGCTTTGCTGCCTCAAGGCCTACATACAAGTTGTGTGCTGATTAAGAATAATCAATTACTGTTTTAATAAATGTCTAATAAATTGGCAATTATAAGTTCCTGTGGAATGCAAAGCATAAGAGTTCTGACAAATAGTGTCCATAGTGTTCTCATAAAATTGACTTATGAAGTATGGTATTTCCACCCTTTCCTAAGGCTCACCTGCACTGGAGAAACTTTTCTTTCCAGCGTAAGGCCCTTCTAATTCCAGTATTTATACATGCAAGACATTATAGACATATCTCACCCTTGATTTATTGCAAGTCCCACATGTGAACAGTCAGGTTTTGAAGCATGGGAGTCCAGCTGGTTAAGGGCATTTCTACACCTAGAAGCTTGACCAGTATAAGGCACATAGAACCAGAACTATAGAGTGAGGGCTGTTCCCAAACATTTTTCAACCTTTCAACCACAGAAAACTGCCACAAGAAACATGAGTATCTTTGCAATTTTGGATCTGTTCAAATCATCATTCTGAAGAACTGGAAACCTTAACGTTAATAAAAATAATAATCTTTTAAAGTTCTCATTTAAAATACATGACATTTTTATTTTAATTGTTTAACAAGACAAAATGGGGAAAAAAAGTAGGTTATCAAAAGTGGGTGCTGGCATTCATACCTTTTTTATAATTGGCATACACATAATGTTTATGAATAGCCACACATTTCTAGTGAGAGACTATGAACAAACACACGTACATATACAGAGATATATAAACATACTATACATACATACGTGGGTGAATATACATATTTATGGGCATACAGTATACAGACAAGATACTATACAGGTACAGTAAGTGCAATATACTGCATAAGGCTATACAAACACTGAAAGAGTCTGGTGGAATGGTGACAACCATGAGAACAAAGCTTGAATGGTTTGTAACATAATGTAAACGTTGGGGAATACCTTGCTGTTCCGTGCCATGTTTTATGCATCAGGCACACACAGTTCCAACAGAAACCTGGTATGATATACTCAGTTCATATACAAAAGGGGTAAGACAAGTGGGGGAACATGGAAGGGACAGAAATGCATATGAGCAGACTAGAAAGGTTGTTCTACCTAGAGTACAGAATGTTTGGTTCATTTACAGAGAATGCCTATATATAAACCCATGCTTCCATGAATTCATGCCATTTTTATTTCAATTTTTTTTCTTTAAATATTATAAAATTCTTGCCCTGAGTTAACATAAACACACACAGAAGGGGGGGAGGAGGGGGGTAAGGAAATTGCATGCTTGTGGGTTGCAGTTTTTTAGGATTTTTTTAACCAAGGCACAATGTCTTCAATAGTGGTTGCAAGACCATTTGAAATGAATTTAGCAATCGCTATTGTTCTGGTACTGCATCCTTTTTAACGTGACTAAGCTAATTGTTTGCACACAAAAGTCTCAGAACAAGTTTTGAAGTGAATTTACAAGTTTTAGAAGAGAATAAGTAAACTTATGACAAACACCTTAAAGAGAGATTCCCTGAAGAGGAAGGAATGCTACCAAATCAAATTCTTCCATAAGCAACTTACTGATGTTTGGAATGAAACCTTCTCACATAAATTACCCTATATGTTTGTTTATTATTACTGCAAACTGTTGCTTATTTTTAGTATAAACATGGTCAATGCTGTAACAGCAGCTAATAATGAAGAACATCCATATAATTTTTAGTTTCTTGTTGTAGGCAGGACAGGACAGTGATCTCACTGATTCAGTGTTTTATGAGCTGCAAGCTTAGGAACACCTGTTCAGTGATGTCGTAAGACTTCCAAGGCATGTACCTTCCCATCTCATCAACTTGCAAAAGTTTTTCACTGGAAATATTACTTATTAGTTTCTGTGTATACCATGTTACATCCTACATATCTGTGCATGACTCTCAAAAGAAAGGTCTGGGTCAAAGGCCAAGCTTGGCTGTTGCTGCATATCTGAACCCTCGGGCTCCAGAGGCACACAGTTCTCACCAACTTCTGAACAAATTCCAGGACTGTGAGGGCACCTCACCTTCCAGGGAGCAACCACCTGCATTGTGCTGCATCAGCTGTGGCATCTTTCCCCATAAACTTCTCTTTTGAGGTAAGACTGCTTTCTCAGTACTTTGTCCCAACACTATCAAAACCAGGTACAACGTAACTGCAGATGAGATCTTCTCATACCTGTCCTGTGCTTTCTAAAGAAATTGTCACTCACAATCTAAGAAACAACTAGGTAAAGACAGTAAAAAACATGTTGAGTGGCAAGTAAAACCCTTCATAAATGCTGTACTTCAGTCTTTATCAGAATATTGCTCCATTTGAAAGGTTTCAACATCTTCTGTGAGGAAACTGGTCTCTTTCTGTACTCTGCTGGCAAGCTTACAAAGCCCATGCAAGAAGAAGAGTTCAGAGTAAGGTAATGGAATATTCTTCCTCCCACTCTGTTCCATCACAGCTGAAATAGTGGCAGCCAGCCCAGCACTCGAGGGTGAGGAAAGGTATGAGAACAGACTCTAGATCTGGTGCTCAGAGACAGGTCACTCTGTTCCCATGTCTGATACCCTCTCTGTAGCATTACTTTTCCTATGGCTCACCTGCTTTCACCCATCACTGCTTCTCCCTGACACATCTTTTTTGTGCCTAAACCCCATGCTACTGAGCAGTATGGAGAAAGAGAGTCACCAAAGCCATGCTTGGGCCTTGGGACCTACCGCAATAGCAGTGCACACTCAGATCCACCTCTGCATAGCTTCCCCATGTGATGGATCAGAGGCCACTTTGGTGGTGTGAGGGCTGCCAAGCATGCACTCTCTCATGCTCTTAAATCAGAGTGCTGGCAGTGCAGGACTCAGCAATGCAGTGACCTGCTTCTGCTGCATGACCAGCCCAGCTGAATGATGAAGAAAAGATGTTGGGACAGCAACAGAAGGGCTGTCTGCCAACAGAACACAGCTTTGACACATTCGCTTCTCATGCCTATCAGTCAGGCATGCCTTGGAGGTGAGGACTGATGGATGTAGCAATTCCATCCACTTCAAGGTTTGCATTTCCTTTTCTTCCTTTCTTTTTTAAGGAGCGATCTCTATTTGCAGTTTGTACATTTATAAACAATTTGCACTGCTCTGGACCCATGCACTGATTATGTAAGACCAGATACAAGCTGAAACTCCACACAATGCAATGTGGAGCCTTCCCTAATGCATTACAATTCTTGCTGTTGCTCTCATCCAAATTGTTGACAGCGTATTTAGCTGGGCTGACGACAGCAGAATCTTGCCTTCGCGTGCCCAAGAGATTTGTCCTTGCTGGATAAAAACAACCCTGTGTAAAGTAATCCAAGCACTCCCTCTCGTGGGCATGGGGCTCTGCTGCACTTCATAAAGGCACAAAAGCGTACTTCGAAATCTATCTTCAGCAGCGCAAACTCCCCAGGAGGTTGTGCGGCACCTCAGGGCACAGGTCGCACTGCGGCACCTCTTTCTCGGTGGTGGCAGTCAATGCGATGACTCACCCGTGCCTCTCGTGAGCATTCAGCCTGAACAAGAAGGCAAAATCCTATGGCTTTTCAAATGCACTCAGGCCACGTGCTCATCAAATTCAGACATCATCTCAAGGTAAATGCTGGCCCATGTCTCATTACTGAAGTGATTGTGCTGGGGATTTCTCTCTGTACCCCATAGCCTTTCCTCCCAGGTAGGACCCAGAGGAGTTTCTTCCTCCCAGCTATTTGCAAAACCACAAAATCCAGTCTATGTCTACATTCACTTGTTTTCACCTACACAGACACTAAAGGCTTCTCCACACAAGAGCCATCTGTGACAGACATCATTTGTAAAATGCTCCTAGTAAAATTTCCCTGGCTTTCCTGTTTTAGACATTCAAACACATTTCACTGTAGTAGTGGCATATAAACCTGATTAAAATCCCTGTCAAAAATACAGTATATTGCATCCCAAATAGTTTGTGCACTTTCTAATTTCACACAAACCAAAGCCTAAGCAATATCTGACAGTCACTTACTTACCAATCTACTCCCATCTGTGACTGCTTACTGTTTCATCTATTACACTGAGCTTACAAATCCTTGGGGTAAAGACAGTCTTTGGACACACATTCTCTACCAACACAGGACCTTATTTATGACTCCAACTCTTAGACTCCATAACAAACATTATTGCAGTAGATCCTACTAGCCACCATCAAGCAGGTTTTGGATCCAGTGACCATGCCAAGCCTTATTAAAGGTGATGGTTAAACATAAGGAGTAATTAAGTTCCTTTAAGTGAATAGCTTCACAGGCAAAAACAGAAGCCACTAAGAGGGGGTGGCATGGCACTGTTCCTGCACTGTGGACATACACTTTGAAGGAAGAAAAAGATCAAATATCAAAAAGGAACAACCATAATCTTGGCCCAAGGAGCACAGAGATCTCAGAGGCACTGCAGCTGAAGGAGAACACTTGGCATTTACACATAGAGAGAAGAAAATGATTGCCACCAAGCCATGAATTGTTTCATATGTTTTGCTATTCTACATCCAAAATACACAATAGACTTTCAAAACTTTTTAGAGGAAAAAAGAACAGAGAAAGTCATACCCGAGTGTCATTAGTTATGCCTTTTGAATAGGACTTTGGAACTGCATCCCCCCTGAGGTTTTTAACCAGCAGCATGGGGGGATTTTTTCTTGCCTTTGGCCCATAGAACAAGTATGACGGAAGTTGTCTTTTTCATTGCAAATCCTTTTGCATTACTAGAGCCACAAAAACACAGTCACTGGAATCTGATGCTAGTTTCCAGTTGTGATTTGTCAAACAGAGCATCTGGCAAAGATTAACAGTACTGAGCAATGACACAGGTTTATGCCATGCAGCAGATACAGCACCTTTTTTGTTGTTGTTACCATTTCCCTAGTATTCAAGCAGGATGAAAGAGTACATCAGTCTACAGAGCTCTCCATCTACTTGCAATGGCTGTGTTTCTTCCATATAATGGATATTTGAAAAAGGCTGCTGTGACCAGGTATGGAACATTAAAGGCAGCTCTCAGGAGCCCAGCTATGCTATGATGCCCAACAACTTCAAGGTGTTTACTGCCTGCTTTGAACTCTGGCACACTATTGCTGGGGAAACCAGCAACTTTAAGCTGAAAAGAACAGAAGAGCACAAGTGCTTTGTTTATGCCCACAGAGTAGCACAGAGTCCATATGCTTTTAGACATACATTTGCCAATTAAAGCATGAATATGCCAATTCATTGGGGAAGTATTTTGCCTTCAAAAATAATCACAACCACAATAGTAACAATGTACCCTTCTTGCATTCAGTAATTACAGAGCAAACACAATGCTTACAAGGACTATAATATTTTTCATATACACATGTAAGGCTAGAGGCACCAAGATCCAGAGTTAGGATAGTTAATTGACCCAGAACAGTTATTTGTGAACTTAGGCATAAGACAAATACTCAGCTGTGTTGCTGCAGAGTACTCAGTACTAGTCAAAATTCAAGTCTAAATCATTCTCCTGAAATTTTATATGTTCCCCACTGCACTTAAACTACAGAGTATTGCCCTGGGAATGCATGTGAAGAGCAGCTAAATATAGCTCAGCTTTTTCTTTGTCATATTTCCCTTCCATCATTCTTTTGTTTCAAAACAGAACAATTGGAATGTGTTCAGGATTTTTCAGCTGGAGCACAAAATTAAATAATAGCTGCCCTGAAGATAAGGTCTCACATTAGTTTTAAATCTAGATTTTTTTTTTTCCCCACGATAAAATGTGTGTTTTAACTGAGTATCAGTTAGCACCTAAATAGCGAGTCTTAAACAAAACATTCTCTAAGCTGTTCTGTGGAAGGATTTGGGGTTTAGCAGGTAGGGCTGGTGCAGGCTTCCTCCTTCCCTCCCTGACGCCAAGTGCCAGGCTGTACTGTGGGTTGGGCTGGAATGGTAGCACGAGAGTACCAGCTTCCAACGATTCCTGCACAAGGTCCTGCCATTATTTGATACAACACTTAAGATTCCAGCCAGCAGGGAAAAGGAAAAAATAAACAGCACAGGAAGGGGGGTCGGAAATAGATTATTTTAAGGTCCTTTCTGAACCATTCTATGAGTATGTGATTATTAAGATAAATAAATTACCTTCTGGAAATAACCGGGTACAGTTCCTACAGGGTCTGAAGGGGCTCAGCCCTTCCCTTTGTCACTGCCAGCGCAAAGCAGGAGCCTTGCAAGCCGGGCAGGGAGGCAGCGCCCTCTCTGCCTTCTCGAGGGTGCCGCTTCCCTCACCAGCGGGTGCCGCATTGTGGAATGCGGCCGCCAGGCGGCGCCATAGGCTCGCAGAACGGAGTGAGGCGGGGCGGGGCGGGGCGTTGAAGGCGGAGCGGGATGCCCCCGAGACAGGGCTGCAGCCGCCTTCCCGGAGCAGCGTGGCGGGGCAGAGCGCACACGGAACAGAGCTGCCCGAGGGGTCCCACCGCTTCGCCACCTCCGCTGCCCCGAGCGGGCACCCTGCCTCGAGTCCCCAGCGCTGAGGAAAATAAAGCTTTTCCCAATGCTTTGGACTTTCCAAACTGTTCACTGTAAACAGTTTAAAGTGCACTTTTGTCCGGGACCTCTCCAGCACAGACCCAAACAATGAAGAGGGCATTTTCTCGTGTTTCTGCAGAACACAAACCAGTGCACATTACACCTCTCTCAGACCAACTGGAAATAAATAAAGTCACAGAACCCCTTCCAGCCTCCTATTTAAAGTAGGAAGTGTGTCTTCTACTTCTTTCCCTATGTTAATACATTAGAAAACTATGCTGGAAAAATCCTGGTCTCCTGTTTTCAGGACTGCAACCTGGTCTAGTGGAAGGTGTCCCCACCTGTGGCAGGGAGGTGGAAACAGATGACCCTTAAGGTCCCTTCCAACCCAAACCAATTGATGATCCTATGATTCTGTGACTCTGCAAAGCCTGGATTTCGATTCCCTTAAACCAGCTCCTTTACTGCGGTCAAACACCAAACACAAGTGCCAGCCCACCCACCCCAGCACCACTTCAGGTGCCTGCTCTCCCCTGGGCACTGCTCACAAGTCAGACTACAAAGCCTAGCATGAAGATGCCAAAAGCAAGTCATTTCAAAGATTAACTGCCAGGAGGACATAGCCGTGCCATCAGTACAGATGCTTCCTAGCAGTGCTCCCACTCAGCACTCATAGATTAAGTCTGAAAAGCTATAAATGTCTATCCCTAGCAATAGAAATTTTAACGACTGTTATCTGTTCAGTGGTAAATGTCCAGGAGCCTCTAGAACGCACAGAGAAGGAAAGATCCCTGCTAGCTTCCCATGACTGACAGAGCTGGTTAAATTAGGAGGATAAATTACCAGGTTATCTGAGGTAACAGACATGCAGCAGCTGTACGTGGACACTGAGGGCTCAGCTTGGTGAATCTCTTCTGCAAGCGCCTCTTTTCATACACCCCACAGGGAACCTGGATTATACCCATGATTTAGACATCTCAGAGGTAGGTAGGATAGATCTCTGTTGATAAAGCATAAAATAAATGAAAGCTCTCCTCAGTTTTGGAGGGTAATAGTTCATCCACAGTTGGGCCTTCTGTGTCATGTTCACTGATGGGGTTGGATGGGAGAATTAAAATGCCATCTCAGCTTGCTGGGGTCTCAACAGGCAAGTAATGAACTAAAAAACTAAGCCACAAAACCAATCAGTGCTGATTCTGATGTATTTTCTAGCTTTTTCCTCAGTCCTTCAGTGCAAGCTGAAAATCCTTATTTCATAGCTGTCCATGTATCTTCATTGCCTCCTTTGAGTTATTCCTTCTAATCTCAGCATGGCTTCTGGATTTCACTTTGATCATCACTGTAAAGTTGAAATCTTCTTTCCTTACTAAAATTGGAGCTGGATATTCCTGCCTGGTCCTCCCCACAAGAAGACACCAGACCTTAAGAGGCATGCAACCTTCAGATAGCATACCTTAAGGAGGCAGCAGTGAAGGACAGTGCTGTCTTCCCACTGAAAATCCCACTGAAAATCCAGTACCTAACAGGCAGCATGAAGAGAGGCTGCACATTTGCAGATAAAGTACTCAGTTTTGTGGAAATCTGATTGAAAATAGCCTCTGCTTTGCAGAAAAGCTCAAATATCACAAGAGTTTTGTTATATCAGGAGTTTTGTTTCCAAAGCATTTATTTCCTGTCAGATCGCGGATCTTCATTATAAAAATGCACTGCTATGCTGCTATGCTGTTTAATACACATGTTTTTCCAGCAGCTACCTGCATCTTCATGAAAACATAGTTCACTTTGCAAAATTCATTTGCAGCAAAAAATCTGTAGTTGTATTGGCTCCTTTATGTTAAAACGGAAACCAGCGGGGTTTTGGTACGCTGAAGACTGTTTTGGAGAAGCCTAGCAGTGACCTAGGGGTGATGTTATGTGCGTTCAAACCATGGATGTGTGATGCTCTGCTCTCCAGCAGTGGGACTTCCACCATGCTGCTTGATAAGTTTTCTTCTTTTGTGACAGACATGCTCAGTGCCCATGTATCCTTTATGTGACAGGGGGTTTTGAGTCCATTGATAGAACATAATCCTTTTTTACCTTGAGGTGAAGATGTGGAGAATGCCAGGATGCAGGTAAAGACCACTGGATCACAGTCATACCTGTGACTCCAAATCCTGCTTGCTTTATGTAATGAACAATTTTGTTCCCTGTCACCTGTTATGACTGAGCCTTGAAGGCTGCAGGGTGGAACACCTGACAATGCCTGCTGCAGAAGTCTCAGGTGCCAGCACAGAGGTTCCAGCAGCATGGGTGATGAGATATTTATTGGGCCATCCTTGGACCATATTTAGTCTACTTTACAAACCTCCTAAGGTGGTTAATTTCTATTGTTCTCTGTCCACCTGCATGGCTATGAATGACTGGTACTTGTTTTTATTTCCATATAAAGGCCAAGTTCAGACCTCACTTTCACTGTTTCTAACGTTATTCACACATTTCTTATCTCTAACTTTCTAGAACATTTTTCCATTCCCTGCAAGCTCTCTGCTAATATTGCAGAATGTTTACAGAATCACAGAACCATAGACTCATTTAGATTGGAAAAGACCCTTAAGATCATAGAGTCCAAGCTAGCATTGCCAACTGCACTACTAAACCATGTCAAGTACCACATTGACAGGGGAACACCACTTGTGACTGACCACCAACTGGATTTAACTGCATTCCCCATCACTCTCTGGGCTCAGCCATCCAGCCATTTTTTTTACCCAGTGTATTCTCATCCAAGCCATGAGAGCAGCCATTTTCTCCAGGAAAATGCTGTGGGAAACATATAAAAGGCTTCACTAAATCCAGGTAGACAACATCCACAGCCTTCCCCTCATCCACTAAAAAGGTCTCCTTGACATAGGAAGATATCAGGCTAGTCAAGCAGGGCCTGCCTTTCATAAACCCATGCTGAGTGGGCCTGATTACTGGGTTGTCCTGCACGTGACACATGACAGCACTCAAGATGATCTGCTCCATAACATTCCTCAGCACTAAGGTCTGTAGCTCCTCAGATCCGCCTGCTGGCCCTTCCTGCAGATGGGTATCACATTTCCTAACTTCCAGTCAACTGGGATCTCTCCAGTTAGCCAGGACTGCCAATAAATGATGGAAAGTGGCTCAGTGAGCACTTCCACCAGCTCCCTCAGTACCTTTGGGTGGATCTTATCCAGCCCCATAGACTGCTGCATGCCCAAGTGGTGCAGCAGGCCACTGACCATTTCCCTTTGGATTACAGGTGCTTAAATCTGCCCTCATCATCCAGCTCAGGGGGCTGGGTACCCAGAGAATATCTGCTTTTACCATTAAAGACTGAGGTAAAGAAGGCATTAAGTATCAGCTTTTTCCTCATCCTTTGTCACTGTGTTTTCCCCCCACATCCAATAGAGAATGGAGGTTCTCCTTAACACTCCCCTTCAGTTGCTAATGTATTTATAGAAACATTTTTTATTCTCCTTTACAGCAGTAGCTGGATTACCTTCTAATTGGGCTTTAGTCCTAATTTTCTTCCTGCATAAGCTTATGACATCCGCGTAGTCCTCCTAAGCTGCATGCCCCTTCTTCCAAAGGTCATAAACTCTCCTTTTTTCCCCTGAGTCCAGCCAAAGCTGTATGTGTTTAGCCAGGCCTGTCTTCTTCCCTGTTTGCTCACCTTTTGGCACATGGGGACAGCCTGCTTCTTTCCTTTTAAAGTTTCCTTCTTTTCTTCTTCTTCCTTCCTGTCTTTACAAGGCATTACATTCTGTGATACCTAAAAAACTTCTTTGCTACTTACACTCCTCTCTTTAGGACATTTGTATTAAGATATGTATTTAAGGAATACAGCTATATGACACTTCTGTAGCTCAAATATATCCTATGCATCTGCTATATTACATTTCCAAGCTCCACACTTGACTTCCTCTGCTACTTTCTTCATTTCTTAAACTTTGTACTTACACAATCAATAACTTCAGTTCCAAGATAAACTTCTGTTTACTTTTCAGTTTAAATTGAGTCAATTCACAGCTTTATCCAAGGTTACTTCCTGCAGCCAGCTCTTTCAGAATGCTCTCCCCATTTACCAGAACTAAGCACAGATTGGCACGCTCTCTGTCTGGCTCAGCCTGTTGGTAACTGCTGGTTGCTGCTACACTTCAGAGCTTTAAAGTGTTCTTTATCAGAGACCAGCCACATAATTAACCTCTGCTTGTAAGCTCTTTCTTTTTATTTATGGGTGACCATTATAATGCTTACCATCAATACACCACTAATATGCTCTGTATTAACTCGTTAATTCTCACAATTCCTACAGCACTAAACAAGTAAGAAAATAAGGCATAGGGGAGTTAAATGTCAATAGATATATAATTAGCTGATATTTGATTGGAATTACAATACACGATCAGACCTATTTTTAATTGACAAGCATCCTTACCACTTCCTTGAATGATTCTGTACCAAAAAACAACGGCCCTTGAGAGCTCAGTTGTAAATATGATTTCTTTTCCACAAGTTAAGCATTTTGAAAAACATCAGTTTGGGATCCATGAGGATTTGAGAAAATGATTAACAGTAATCTGCCTTTTCCCAGCTCTTGTATCCCTGTATGAATGTTAGCTGTGCTCAGCTCATCATCAAACAGGAAGACAACAGGATGTGTTCTCTCAACCTTTTGCAAAGTCTGATTATGATGTGGTTAAGGAAATCAGTATCAATATAATCAATAGCCACAGCACATGGAAATAAATACCCTGTATGCCCAGCCTGATCAGATTCAGACTGGCTAACAGCCCAGCCATTTCCAAACACATTCCACCTGTCACAGATTATTTGCACATTAGGATAGAAGAGGTGTATAAAGACATAATCAAAGTAATGTTTGTATCTGCCATGGAGATACTAAGATTTTTGTCATTTCACTGGAATCAGGGTCAAATCCACACCTTTAAAAATTATGCCATCATAATAAATGACAACTTAATAGATGGACAGTAAGAGATTGGCAGCTTGAAGGGAAGACTTAAAGGGAGAAAAAGCTTTTACCAGTTTTTCTTGTTTTTCATAAAGCCATGTCCATACCATACATTATTCAATTAACAAGATCACCCTCTACAGTCACTTGAAAATTCCTCTTATCTTTGTTCCTTTCTTCTGTATGAAGTGAGGTGGATTTTTCCTCCACAGTTTCAGTGAACCCTAGCTGCAGCTTCTAAAAGCCTCATTATCTCTTCTATCACATCAGCTTCTGCTTTCAAGGCTTATTGTTTAGTTCTTAATATGAACTGAGAGACTGAAATCCCTTCAAAACACCCTGTGTGCCTTTGCCACTAAGTAACCAGCAAAGCATCATGTCTGCTGAAAGACCCATTTAATCAAAAATCATATACCACATGAACACTGGGATACTCAAAACCTTTGCCAAGTACAATTACCCTAATTTCTTCCTTAAAATGAACACCTGACATGGTGTTTAAATAGGCTGTCATTTTGAATCTCCATTATGGATTTGATTTTCTTCTGTAAAAGATGGTTTAAAAACATGCAAGGTTCTGTTAGGCATTGTGTCCAGCAGGGCTCAGAAGTAATACAATAGCATCAGTTTTGGAGGTGAAAGAATTTTAACCTTTATGGACTAGGCTACCCAAATATAACCTTCCTAACAGTAGTTGGCTGTATGGGTTGAGTAAATCAACCTTACTCTTCTGGTCTCCACTTTGGTCAAGACCTCCTAGAAGCAACTCACCAAGCTACAAACAACTTAAGTATGTGATTATTGCAAAGCAAGCCTCAAGAAGTTTTACACTCAAATCTCACTGAAATTCAATAGGATTTTAGGATCTAATTCCCTGAAAGCCAATCGAAAATTTTCTGTCTAAATAAGGGTGTTTGTGTGTATGCATACGTATATGTATGCATACATATACACGTATATGTCTGTCTCTGTGCATACACATACACAGTGATGTGTAGGCCCGTACTTGTACATGTACACAGATGTGACACAATACTGGAGTGCTTTGAGCTTGACAGAAGGCATTCACATTACGTTTAAGTGAAACCTCTTCTCTCAATTGCTACTCTCAGCAGTTAGTTCTGTCAAACTAATAATACAGGTCTGCACAGCAAAATGATACAATATCAGTATTAGCATATAAAATAAAGGTAAGTATAGGTTTCCCATGTCTTTATTTCTTTTCCATTTTCTCACTATTGGAGAAATTTGCCGAACCCAAACACTTTCATTTCTTTCCCAAGGGCCTATGTGGCATTTTTGGTTTTGATGAGGGGAAAAAAAAGTACCTCTGTTTCAAATACAAGGAGACATTACTCCTTTGATTTGGTTTTTGATTCCTAGCAATACACAATAAATATAACTACAGTGGACTATTTAATAGTCCTATAAAAGCATTACATTGCCTATAGATGGAGGGAGTCTAGCTGCCTTAACTAAACAAAGTAACTTGCTGTAAGTGCAGTTTTCAGGACAGTGATAAATCACAGTGTAATACAATCATGCATTAAGCTCAAAACAAATGTGAGACGGCACAAATATTAAAGTACAACTGGGCAGAAGTCAGGTATGTACAAGTCATTGACAAATATTGGTGCAAGTGCTTTAGACATTTAAAAGAAATTTACATAAAACCAGATTAAATTTATCAAAGTTTGATAAATTTTAGAGACGGTAAAAAAGTACAGAAAACATGAAAAAATTAAAAACCCAGCCAGTTCATACAGTACAGTTTTACTACAATTATATTACAGAATGAAGACAGAAAAGGATACAGAGAATTAAGAGCAAAGAAACTTCGACTGGCTGTGGCCAGTGGAATTTCATTGCCAATGAGAGAGGCGCACACACAGATGCATGCGCACGCACAAAAAACAAAGACAAAACCCAAAACAAATCATTTACTGTAACAAATGACAGACACAGAGATGAGAAACATTTGGCATGTTGCAGCACATGAAGTCATTCACGATTGGCTAACGATGGTACCTGGCTCTGCTGAAGATCACTGGCTTGCCTGAGCGGAGTAACGGATGGAGGAGGTACACCTGATGTGGATGCAGATCGACCTAATCTGCAACTTGCTTTCGGTTCTGCGAAGGAAGAGAGAAGAAAATGCACCAGTGAACAGGAGGTGGGTTACTGCTGCAGTAAACTGAAACAGATGGGCCCAGGATCCCCTTGGAACAGAGACTGCAGGCTTCCTTTCTAGTTAAAGTCTTGGTTATTTGGCTGAACCATGAACAGTTGTTGAGATCAGAAAGAATAAGGTTAAGACAAAACCCATTCCATGTCCTGGTCTCTTTTCTCTCTTCTACCATCTCTGAAGCTTAAATATAAAGCATAAAGCACCAGACAGAGAGGGAGCATAAAAAGGAAGTCTTCTTGTTGCATTCCCCCCACTCCTCCTTTTTCTGGTCCTCGTAAAATAAAGCAATGATTAAAGGAATTACAGCAAATTCTGGTCTCATCTCTCCATCCCAGAGCTGAGTGAGATAGTAGCCTGAAGACTGATTATGCTGAGGGAAAGCATGAAATGCCAGAAGATGAAGGAGGGAATGTATAAAAGTGGTGAAGTTACCATTGCACTCAGGGCTTTGGAAAGACTCAAAAAATACTTGGAAATCTAATGATAATGGCAGTGAATTGAAAGACATAACATAGGGAGAAAGGAGAGAAATAAGAACACCAACAGTGGCAAATTCTAAAGTCAGTTCCTCAGAGTCAAGGTGATTACAGAAGTGGAGGTTGTCTTGAGAGAAAGCTCCATTCCAGAGAGAAATTACACAGTTATTTCATTTTCCTTCTGCTATTACATGGACCCATTTCTCAGAAAGCTCTCAGGGCAGGCTTCTGCTGTTAACATACCAACATGAAGGTGACCATACAGCTCGGGAATCCTGGATGAAGGTTTTTGTACCTGACTCATGCTGACACCAGTGTGCCACTCCACTGTTCAACACCCAACATCTAGTTTAGAAGCAACTGTTTTTTCCTGAGAAATGGGTTTGCCTGCTTCTGCTCAAGAAAAAAATTTGTCCCCACATTTCCTGTTAGTGGCCAAGGGAACATGTCTCAACCCATGACTTCTGGCTCAGATGAATATGTTCGTTCTCCACATGTTTTATAAGCCTCCCAGCCCTGCCTGTCTTTTCTGTTTAGTGGGCAAACACTGAGAACAAGGACATTTGCGCTCAGCAGATATACTTTGAATAATAATAGGCTCTCAATTTTAGCACTGATAGTACTGCCTTACCATGAATAACAAGTAAATATAATAATACCATACCACCTTGCAGTGGGTTTAAAGAATTCCTCCTATGCAATCTTGTGTTTTCAAGACACAAGGAAGGACCTATGTCTTGTGCAATTCTGATTCAGTAAGTTTGTCTTTGAAGCACGTTTTCTCATGTAACTTTTGCTTGTGTCTCTAAAATGTGTTTTCACATGCCCCATTTACACTGCTGCTTAGTCTGTGCTTGTTTTATACTAATATCTCTATTTCCTATGTGGCGCTCTAGTACCATCACTAGCAACTGGTTGGGCCATTGTTTGGAAGGAATAATGTCCATCACTAACATGTACTTAAGGTCATTTGGCACATCTTGGAAACTTGAGAGCAGCTGGCGCGTTACACCACCTACCAGCAACATGCTGAAATATATTCTTCCAATCTCACTGATTCTTTTTCATTGTCACCTTAAATGTTTATTTTCCCAGGATGTTTCCAAATTCAATAGGATATGGAGAAGAGCTATCCACTTAAGCTGGAGCGCTTAGACCAATGAAAGCTTCTGTATGGGTGAATATTCATCAACTAAATATTAATAAGTTGGTTAACATCCAGCTGGCTGAGCAGTAAAAATATTTATGCTGTTTGACGAATGCATTATTCAATTCACTCATCCGTAGTCAGCCTGTAAACACACCATGAGTCAACACGGCAATAAGCAGGCAGAAAGGAGCAGACTGATCTCCCCCATAACCTTGCATTTTGTACATAATCTGTTTCTTTTCTTTTTTTTTTTTTTTGGATTTGGGCAGTTATTCTGAAGGTTTGATTAGACTTGGTTTTGTTCTGATTTTACACTGTCTGTGTGCCAGATCTCTGAATGCTTCTTTCAGTAAAATAGATACAGTATTGGACCTCATGTCTGTTCCTTCCTGGAATTTTGTTGGGGTTGTAGAGAGGATAAGAATTTGGGGTTTTTTTTGGTTGTTTTTCCTGTTGCTAAATAGAGACTTTGTTATTGCTGTGACAAGCAAAATATGACACCAAGCATGTAAATTACTCCAAGACAGTGTCTGCCATTGCTTCTGAATTGTTTTCTTTGTTTTGGGAAAGCAGAGAGAAGTGTCATAATTCCCAATTTGGATATATGTGCAAGAACAAGAGATTACCATCTCTTTGCCAAAGAGACTCCTTTCATCAGGCATCAAAGAAATAGAACCTATCACACACAGAAGTATTAGTTCCTTTATCTCCCTGTAATATATGTTACAGTATTAAGCAAACTATTGTGATTTCCATGGTGATCCTCACCAAAAGAGGCTGCAGAGACAGCTCCATGTAGCTTTTTTCAAGTTTAGGTGGGTTATGCAGTGAAAAGGAGATAGGTTGGTTTGTTTGGTTTTGGGTTTTTGTTTTTTTT